>JANZLF010000007.1:7037361-7052588 GCA_026546835.1 Erythroxylum foetidum | reverse complement strand
TCTAAAGCTTAAATGCTTACCTTCAATTTCTTTTCCCACCATTCGTCACTTGCATCAATAGTCTGATTAGTAGGATCTCATCCTAGTCCAGTTTCCTTACCTATTAAATTTGTCCAAAGCTGTCAATCCTTTTTCAATCCATCCTATTTATTCTTAAATTATTTGTATTCACAGTTCTTCTTAGTTTCATGAGCAAACTTTGAACATATATTTCTCCATCTAGTCTTGTTAAAGTGACCATTTGGTCGATTTCTAGCTAATGTCTCTTCACAAAAATTTTGATTAAAATTTCAAGAGTTCTATCGTTCCACTCCGCTTTAATCCTTTTTTTTTTCAATTTATCCCCACCTTGAATATCTTGGCTTGGTATTGACATTTTCTATCAAACACAAAATCCTCACTGTATATAACAATTATTTAAGCAAGTATAAGAAAACCACACAACCAAAAGTTTTACGTATTCTAAATCAATATGTAAACCAATATACCAACATATGCTCAATTTCAGAAAATTTAGAAGACAAAAAAAAATAGTAAGCTTACCTCAATAGTAACAAGTAGCACCTCTCCTTTTCCCTTTCTGCTTTCAATGTTGATACTGAATAATATGAAATCACAGTATCATTACATAAAGTTAATTGCAAAAGACGAAAGTAATGGCTACATTCTATACACAGACCCAATACACACAAAGGTATTGTTGAAATTATTATTTAAGGTATGATCCGAAATTTTAACAGCTGTTTATTTTCAATTCTATGTGGCTCTTATTTCTTCAATTGTTGAAATTATTAAATTCCTCTTACTGAACCATGCATCAGTACAGAAGGAGTTGATCCCAATTAACTATAATGCTCTAAATCATAGGAGCTTATGAAAATTGATTTTGTAGTAACAAGTGCAATAAAGGCAAGAAAAGTAGAAGCAGCAGAAAAAGAGAATACAGCCACTACAAAAAAATACAAAAGAGAAGTTAAATTTCCTAAAGTCAGGAACAAATAGAAGACTTGTGCTTATTGGCTATTATCTGTAACTAAGATATTTTGATGTCCATTTAATCTCATCCTACTGAGTACATTAGACCCTAGGCATCCTTGCATATTGGAAACTTGATTTTTGGCATTTATGTTGACAACCATACTAGTGTACAAGGCCAATCGTCAACCATAATAGTGTACAAGGCCAATTGTCAAAGCACAAAAAATTATCAAGCTACAACATTTAGTCGCTACAACATGCCATTCCTTTAGGCCCAATTTCTATAGTCTCTATGTTCATTTGTATTGTTATTATAATTGGTAATTAATCAGAAAAAAAACCTACTAAGACAAGCAGAAACCATAACTTACAAAAAATACAAGCAGAATCATAAAAGAACAGAGAAAAACAGAGTATTAAATTAGCACCTATGATTGCACCATAGTGCATGTTGGCATATGGTTCCTCGCCAGTCAGAATTTCCCACAAAACAATTCCAAAGGAGAAGACATCAACCTGAGAGTTAGCAGAAATTTTCTTAATGTACAAATTCCTGGCCCAAAGATTATATAAAAGAAGATGATGTTTGTTGAGACAAGTATATGAATTATTCCTAGTAAAATGGTGATTAAGGACTAAACTAATTCACCTATTTTTCTAAGTAGCAATAATGGATCTTATAGGTATAAACCAGACATCTTTGTTATTATACATGAATGATACAAAGTGACTACTTCAGTCTCTCTGATTCTCAAATTTTCTATCTAGTTACAAACTTGGGCACAATAATCATGAACTCAACAATGATTTCCCTAATTTTTCTTGTATCATTCACAGAAACATAAGACCAGAAAAAGCAAATAAACAAGATGAGGAATAAACTTACTTTGTCAGACACCTTACTGCTATTACCATTTAGCAGTTCAGGTGCCATCCATGGTAGAGTTCCTCGTACACCTCCGGAGACCAAGGTATTGTGCTTGATTTTGGACAGGCCAAAATCACCAACCTAAAGTCATCAATTACTGAGTTAATGAACACCAAACATTTAAGGATTGGATTTTTCACATTCCTCAAGAGCATACCTTGCAGATTGGACGCAACGAATCTTTCAAGTTGACAAGCAGGTTGTCGCACTTCAAATCAAAATGAACAATGTTCTTTGAGTGGAGATATTCCATCCCAAAAGCTGCATCCATAGCTATCAATAGCCTCTTGCGACGATCTAAATACCTTCAGGTTCAAGTAAATATAGATGTAAAGAGGCACGAGGAGAATGAACTGACCATTCATTAGCAAGCTATTTGAGCTCATCCAGATCTGAGAGTGTTTTAATTATTGTACTTTCCGATAATCATTAAGTAAAGTTTTAATAGCCCTACAACCAGAAAAAGTTCTAGACCACCTAGAACATCAGTTTAATGTAGCTCAAAGATGGCAAAATGAGATTATAGTATCATTCAATTGTAGGATTTACCTATCTTTCCTAAGTAAAACATGTCTAAGAGAACCATCAACCATGTACTCAGCCACAGTAGCCAATGTTCCCCCAGGACCATCTTGCACTACACCATAGAATGCCACAACATTTGGATGTTGAAGCTTTGAAAGGATTTCTGCTTCCCTCCAAAACTCTAATGCCTAAGACAAAATAAATTAAATAATATTTCATCAAAAATCCCAAAATAAAATGAAGAAACAAGTACCAAACTTGGTATGTATTTAGCTAAAATAACATGCATCACTGGGACGGAAAACAAAAGGTTAACAGATCTCAGCAGCTAAGCAACAATTACCAATCTCTCTTGCTCTGATGATTGACCAGTGAAACAAATTTTCTTCAGCCTCTTGATGGCTACATCTGTTCCTCTCCATTTTCCATGATACACAGTCCCAAAAGTACCAGAACCTAGTTCTTTTAACTCTTCAAGATCATAATTTTTTATAATCTGCCATTAGGTTAAGAAACAATAACTGATCATCAAGTTTATTGTGGATAAATTCCAATTGAATAATCTCAAATTTACATTCAAAGAACCAGAAGGAGGCGAACGATACCTAGGCAAAAAAAAGAGTTTCTGGATATGCTTCAAAAAACTATCTCCATGTTAACGCACACATACATACTTATACCACATGCATTATATTTAAAATAAAAGCATAAATCACAGACTATTAGGAAAATGTATTGGTCGCATGAAAAATAATGTTTTTGGAAAATTAAAAACTAGAAGTATTAAAAACCTCCCTCCACCCTTGCACCCTGTGTCAGATGAGATATTCATACCAGTTAGGGGTAAGGCTGCATATTTTTGGATCTCCCTAGACGCCACATTCAACGGTACTTTTACTAGATTGTTGTTGTTTGTTTGTTTGTTTGAAGAATTGAAGTTCGATGAACTAGGTAATGTTCCAAAGTTCTCTGATATTGTAATAGAAATCCTAGAATGTGCTGGAGGGGACAAAAGGAAAAAATTCCTGAGAAGTTAATAACATCAAAGGATGAGGCCTCAAAAATGTTTCAAGATAGCATAGGCAGACAAGCTTTTAGTGGTGTCATACAACAAAAAATATATATCAAAACTTTTCCAATAACAAAGCAACAATATCTATTATACATACTAAATGAAAAGGCCAAGGTGATTATGGAATCCCGACTGATAACCAGAACCCTCATCCCATCTATTTTATTCTTGACAAGAAAATTGTAGTTTAGAAGGCACAAAGACATAATTAATTGTTGCTAAAGCAGCATGAAGAAACCCAAATCAAAGAAAAAAAAATACACTGCTGTTTACAGTCAGCTAACAATCAGCTCTTGGCTCACTTTCCTCATGAAAACCACTATCATTTTATGCAGAGAACGATATATATGCAACAATAACAAAAGTCGCAGCAAGACACCTACACTACTTTGAAGAGGACATTTGGTCAGGTTCCACTGACTCGTGTTTATATTTCTGTTAAGGAAGAAAGTTAGGTGGCTACCCAAATCATTTTTTTGTTCCTTCTCTCAGTACTACTTTTATTTTGGCTTCAAATGATTAGTCAAATTAGTGCAACTTAAAAGTAAAAAGAGAGTATCAGTTTACTCATATTCGGTCGTTCTCACAAACACAAGTAACATTCAACTGTGGGATGACTATGAGAGGGGAAAAAAAACCTTATAGGAAGAATCAATGATAAGGGATTCCAATAGCAAACAGTGCAAGTACACAAAGAAATGATAGTTTTGAGAGTCAGTAGAAAATGTTAATATCTAACTTTTACCTGCAACGTATTGATATCATGAGGAGGAAAGCCAACATATCTGTTTCCTGAATTCCCATCCTAAACCATCAAAGTTAAGTTACTTTGGCTAGCTGATTAGGAATGAATTCTCAAATGAAATCACCAAACAACAACACATACCTCATACTGAGACTCCGGTGATCTCAGATTTTCTATCATAGCTTCAAACTGCGGACTTTCACTCTTTTTAACTTGGGAATGATCAAGATCAGAATGCATTGTCAAGTCAGCTTCTCTTACTCCAGATAAATTATGCCCATTGTTTTCACCAACATTAAGTTGTGAATATCCAGGGTCCGTTGAAACCCCATCTGTTGCTAAGGGAGAGTAACCATAGGGCTCAGAATCTCCTCCTCCATCCTTTGTAAAATCTGGCCGTGCACCAATATGATCCTGGTCAATAAGAGAAACATCATTTTGGACAGATTCCTCTTGTGCCAACTTCGGAAAATATGACCAGGGCTTAGGTTTATGCTTATCCATATTTACACTCACACCAATTCCATCTCTATCCATTGGACCGATAACAGAGTTATCCTCAGTAATTATGCATTTGGAGAACATCTCAGAAAGGAGATCGTGGGGAAATCTATCATCAATTTCTATAATGACGGATTCAAGCTTTTTTGGCAACACTCCAGTGTGGGAAATTTCTTGATTCACTACCTCAGTTGAGCTCTCTGTCAAAGATTTTGGCTGTGTGTGCCTCAAATCCTTATCACCAGTAATAGCCTTGCACACCATGCCCCCCAATATAGTATCTGGAAAATCAGATACATGATCCTTATGGCTCAGAACAGCAGCTACTGGTGTTAAAGCAGTGTGTCCTAATCCACCTTCTACGCTTTGCTCTGAAAGGAATATTTTGTGATTATCTGCAATATGATCTACTTCACCCTTACCCTTAAGAACCCTTCCTTGGTTTTCAGAATCTTTATTGCCAATATCATTTGGAATTTCCTGCTTGCGCCCATGCTTCCAAACATCTTCAGTATCAGAAAGCTTTTCATTCATAACAGAAACTGAAGCGGCAAACTCCTTGAACTTTTGAAGTTGGGAAAGTCCATCATTGATGGTTTGGTCTGTATACAATTGTTTTGTGACAGAATTGGTGTCTTCAGAATTGGTAGGCAAGTTATTTTGGTGCAATCTTTCAACAGATTCCCCTTTTAGATTATGATCAGCAGTATCAGAATGAGAAATAAGAAACTCAGAACCAAGTGAATCATCAGACTTGGATATTCTATTCAGCAACTCTGCTTGGTCCCTGGGTATGCTCTCAGAATAGTAAACTCTCTGGGTTGGTATATGGTTTAAACCCATTGGATTGAAGGCAGGATCAAGACATCCTGCACCAAGCATATTAGTCAAGTTGGAACATTGAAAATCTTCATAAGATCGAGGAACTTGTGCAGGATTGACAGTGTCTTCGGAAGAGGAGGCTTTTTCATCTTCCTGAAACCTTACCCCACTGGTTGAAGGAAAAAATGGTGGATCTCTTGCTGATACAGAACTAGTAACTGGCACTTCATCAGTTGGAACTGAATGAACCTGCTCTACTGGTTGAGCTTTTTTCATATCACTCTTCTGCTGAACAGAAGCATAAGATTTTGGGCTTGCCTCCTTTACAAACATCTGTGAATTCTGTACTTGAAAGCTACCATATGACTGACCTTTTAGCAGTCCTTGTTGATTTATAACTCCATGAACACCAATAGAATAAGGAAATTCACCACATGGAGAGTAGTTAGGGGAGTTGTAATTAAAGTGAAAGGGTAATTGCTTAAGTTCTCCATGATCCATCACTTGTCTGTGATAACCATGTGGATAGGTTTCAAAGCCAAGAGAGCCATCGTGGAGAATTGGTTGCAGAGACTGAAAAGTGCCATTAAAGAGAGCAAGGCTAGTCCCAACAGTTACTGTTTCCACTCGACTAGCCTCCTTATCAATTTTTGACTTATTTAATTCATCCAAATTATTGCCATAAGAACTTGCTAACCCATGCATGTTTGAGTTTCTTCTACAGCCCAAATCGATACCATTTACAGCAGCTACATACTGTATCTCAGGATCGCACTCCAAACTGCCCAAACCAAACTGATCATCATCCAAGCCACTCGTGGAGAAAAGAAACATGCAAAGTTTCTGCAATCCTTCTCTGTCTTCAACTTCATTCCATTCATCCATCATATTTAATAAATCCTCATCGCATGAAACAGAAACCAAGGCATCAAGATCTTCTCCAGGAAGCTGATACTTTAGGACATGAGCTTCATTATAGATAGCCAAAATCTTCTGTTTCAACTCCTGAAAAGAAATATCTCTACTTATGCGTATAATGTGTGTTTCACCTCCAACATATCTAAGTTTTCCATCACTAGGTCGGGGAAGGACTTTTCCACCAAAACTGCAGAGCACTTTCATTATTGTAGAGGATCTATCAGAATCTCCTGAGGATGTATAATGGTGCATAAGTTCTCGGTTTTCATAACTAGATAATGTTTGAGGCATTACCTGAAATGACCCATAGCTGCTTCTCTCTTCATGCAAAGATGAGTTAGCTCTCTCAAATTCTTTTGAACCCCTCTCAACTATGGTGAGCATTGAAATATCTGAGCCACTTTCAGACCCTGTATGGCTAATGCCTAAAATGCCTTTTAGTTCCATATAACCAGTTGCATAATTGGGTTCATTGGCAACGCTTGGTGTGAAAGGCTTTTTAGGAATGAAGCGGTCCCGCATAAACTCAAAAGCAAACTCTTCCCCTGTCTGGATGGAATAATTAAGTACAGGCTTTACTTCAGAACCATTCAGATCAGCAACTCTAATAGTAGCGCTTCTACTTCTTAAAGAATCTGCAGCATGCTCATGTGATGGTTGCTGGAATCCATCATGTCCAGGCTCCCTGGAAGTATTTACAAGTTGTTTGCGCATCTCAACCTGGTCCATAGATATATTGATTGGATTCCTCTCCATCTATCTGAAAATGGAAAATTACTTTATGACCATGAAGACCTTGTGGAATTAATAATAACATAAACCATTAAGTGAGCAATTGTACAAACTCTGGTAGAAGCTGAAAATTACTAGGCATGCTAAGCTGAAAGTAGATGACTGCAGTAAGAAAAAACTTCTATGCTTTGTATTTCAATTCCCCCAACAGACATCTCTGACAGCTCCAAACAGATATGATAACTTTGCAACCGCAATTCAGCATTCATCAGGAATGTTGGAGTAAGAGTATGGAAAATCCAGAATTGAACCAATTTCCTCCAGCATACACCAAGGCTAAGCAGCCAATATCAGAAAATTAGCGTACACATATATTCTCCAAAATATGCTCTAGAATCTCTTCTAAACAATGATACTAAATTGGAAGCAGACTTTCAAGACTTGGAAGTTATGCAGTCGCAATACCCTGTAGAATCGTCAAAATTATATTAAAGAAAGCAAGTAGAACAAAAAAATTCATAACTTTCTCATCTTTTGGGGGAGCTAACTACACTGGTCAGCTTTTATTTTAGGTTAAAAAAAATCAAAAAACATTTAAATGATTGCGCTACAATAGCCCATATCGAAAAGTATGCTGATGAACAGGATCAACTTATAAAGGTTTGCAATTAGAATGATGAGCTTCAAACTGGTCAAATGTACTCCCTCTACTATTAGAATTTGGAACTGAAGGTTGGTAGTTGAAGTAGTTAACAAATTGTCAGACTTTCAAGCAGTTGAGGTTTAAATCAGAAAGAAAACAGCAAATGAAGGGCGAACACAACCCAGTAACAAACTACGGACCAGTGACACAAGATTATGGTTTTCAAATTAGTCTTATACTGAACCTGAAACATAAAGAAGAATCATAAAGAAGGGTAAGAAAAGAAATAATCAGATATAAATGTCTAAGATTGAAGCTCACATTGTTTTACATGGAAATCAGTTGCACCGAGAAATTTAAAACGATTAATCTCAATGCAAGCATCATAGTAAACAGTAGAGATCTAAACGCATACATGCCCGCCAAATTCCTACGTGTTTACATATTACACAACTGAAGATGCGGCAACTACTAAAAACCATTAGAACGAGACAACCAACCCTGGAGGGAAACATGCATTTGTTGCAGTCAGATATTTGAGACCATTCAGAAAAGGAGTTGACTAATAAACAAGCTCAAAAAGAAGAGCTCAGAACTCCAGCAACCGCTTAAAATCCAGAAACAAAAATCCAAAAAAAAAATGTTAAGCACCGATGGATTTCCCAAACATGAAAGACAAGCTGAACGTTGACTACCTTGACTAAACTGGGAATGTAGGAAAATGGTTGAAAAGAAAAAAGAAAACTCATAATACCTGGATGAACATGGGGATTAGGAAATCTCATCTATCTAAAGAACAGCGCTTGGTAGTTAGCATAAACTGGATTAATAAGCAAACAGCCATGTGAAATTTCCGCCATTGCATTGAGTTCACTCTCCAATACCAAAATAGCACGCTTTATTTATCATCTCCTCCTCCATCAACCCCCACTCTCAAGCATATGCTCACGTGATTAAAATAACGAGTTATGTAAAGTTACGATGCTATCCTTTTATGCCCTCCTGGCCCAAGCAGTCCCTTTGACTTTTTAAAACAAGAGGATAGGATACTGTAAATAAACGTCCACACTGTTAGGAGTAGCATAGCATGTGGACCACAATGCTCTCATTGTATGTTCAAACCAATAAGAATATAAATTTTATATTTTTATAAATGCGTGTGGACAAGATTTAACGAAATAATCAATCTACCCGTATCTTATTGCGTGAGTTCATATATAATTATTTTCCATTACTTGTATTCTATGGTCGGTTCCAATATGTTTACTTTACTCATTGTCTTCAATGGCATTAAAAATGTATAGGAAAAGTGACCGACCATAGAAAAGGAACTTGTGGCTGCAATACGTTTCGTTCTTTGTTTTTGGCCTCTTTCTGTTTGTAAATGATGCAATCTCCTCGCCGTTTCAAATTTAAATTGCATAGCCTTGTGTTCGCATTAACTTTTAAGACAGAGCTGGTTAAGTTATTTATATATGACCAATAAGCTTGCGTAAGCAACTTCGTCGTTTATGCAATCCCCCCCACCACCGAACAGATCTTCCCATTGGTGGAAGAATGGCATCCGACTATGTCACGTTACCTCACTCCCCAATTAAAGTGAAGTAATGCATATGGGGCGAGATCTTTGACCCCCTTATCCTCTCTCTATTCTATCTCTTTCCATTTGAGTCATTTATTTATGTAGGACTCATTAAAATGAATGGTTAAGATGAAGAGGAATAAGATAGGGACAGAATAGGGGGCCAAAGGATCTCACGCCAATGCATATGCCCATGACTTTACCTAAAAGTTATTGAAGTCAAAATGGCCAAATGATTAACCTTATTGACACTTACTAAAGGTTAACAGATTACTAAGAAATTTTGCTATACATGCGAATAAGAATGCCATTGTTCTAGGTTAAGTATAACTTGTAGACTCTTTGATCATTATATATATTGAAATTTCAAAATTTCTCTAATATAGATGTTATTGTTAGTCAAACAGAAGAGCTTGCCTCACTTGTTTATCTAACTTCTTAGGTAGTTTCAAAATACTAATATGCTTGAATTGAGGATTATTTGTTAAAATTCAATCATTATCAAATCACAGACGAAGCCGAAAATAAAACTTTTTTGGGATTTCGAATGGATCCCAATAATTGAATAAGCTTGAATAAAATGATAACGAATTAGAAATTATACCTTGTTCGTCTTCTTGTTGAAAAACTTTTGAAACCTTTTCGATTGATCAATCACAAGCTGTTTAATTGTTCAACCTCTGATGGTATCCACAGAGCAATTCTCAAGACTGATTTTGAAAGGAAGAAGACAAAGTGTCGGCTTCTAAAATGTTCTTCCCTTTTAAAATAGAAATTTCTTGAGGGACTTTAATTAAAATTAAATTTCTTTAATTATAATTAAAATTAAATTCTAATTCTAATTAATTTACTTTTAATAAAATCAAATATCTCATATTTGATCCCCAAAGTTTCTCAAACTTTATAATTAAGTTCAACTTAATTAAATTAATTTTTTTGTTACAAATAGCTCTTTGATATCTGACCTATTAGATTCCTACTAAATTGGTAATGATTATAAATTACAATTACAATTCACAATTAAAATTCTTTAATTCTCTAATTAAACAATTCATAATCATAAATCATGATTGACGTCTAGCAACATGTCATGATTAACTAAATATCATAAATGTTAAATTGATTTAATTAACATATCTATGCATGGCTATGATGTATAATTTAATCATTTCGTCATTCAATATTTTAATTGGACAGAGTATGGATATAGTGTATACTCTTTTTGGTCCAATTATGTTCATTTTTGCTAGTTAGTGATTGATTTATAATTAAAAATTTTAAAAACGTTATTTTCAAATATTAATTCACTATGGCCAGAGAATTTCATAAATCATTACTAATTAAGAATAGTATAATATTCTCTCTAATTATTTTAAAGTGACGAATCTTTTATTGACTTACTCAACTATCTCTATATGGTTCATACCGTATTTAATTACTACTGACTGAATTATCCTATAATAATTCATAAGTAGTATCAAAATATAGTAATTCCTATACGAGATACCTTGAAAATGTCAAATCTAATGGTCAATTATACAATCATCATTATCAGATAATCCATAGACACATAAGTAATATTCTATTTGAATTTCTTATAATCGAATCAGTTTAGTAACTTATTCTCTAATAATCACCCACATATTAATTTAAGTATCTCCATATTTAATTTATGAGATCAATTACTTTCTTCATAAGAAAGAAACATAATATATGTTTGTTTTACCATTTTAACAATATCAGGTTTTGATGAAACTACAATTAGGAACATTTAGAAATAATACATAATTGTAAATTGAATTTTGTAATTATGATCTCATCATAATTTTAATTACACAGTAATTATTCCAAAAATTTTACCTTTAGTATTAAAACATAAAATATTAATTAAATTAATACACAAAGATAAATACAGCCTTTTCATTAATTAAAATAATGACATACATTAATTTGCATCCAATTGATTGGCTACAAGGGCATAAACTAATAATCTCTCACTTGCACTAAAATCAATCCCTTATGAAGCTAATATCATATCCATCCATATGTCGATCATGTCTCTTTTGAGAGAATGACTTAGTAAGAGGATCTGCTAGATTCTCTTCAATGAGAACTCGCTCCAATGTTACGTCTTTCTGCTCCGCTATCTCCTTGATCAAGTGAAACTGCCTGAGTACATGTTTAAACTGTTAATGAGACTTGGGTTCTTTTGCTTGCACAATAGCACTGTTATTATCACAATACAATAATACTATAGGCTCAACAATACTAAGAACCCCTCCAGGTTCAATCATGAATTTCTTGATCCAAATTGTTTCCTTTGTCACCTCTGACATTGAAATATACTCTACTTCGGTCGTTGAATCTACAATAGTTGGTTGTTTGAAACTTTTCCATCTCACCGCACCACTATTTAGAATGAGGATATACCTTAACTATGATATACTATCATAGGGATCTGACTGGAAACTAGCATCTGAATATTCTTAAACTTAATTCATTTCCTATATAGACTAAGAAAACATCTTTAGTTCTCTCAAGTACTTTAAGATATTTTTCACAACCATCCAGTAACCCTCACCAAAATTAGACTGAAACTTGCTCGTTATGCTCAAAGCATAAGAAACATCTGGTCTAGTACATAGCATCATACACATGATTGATCCAATTACCGAAGCATATGGAGTATAATCCATTTTACCTCTCTTATCTTGTGTCTTTGGAAACATTCTCTATGACAGAGAAATCCCATACGATATGGGTAAGAATCCTCTTTTGGAATTCTTCATGCTAAACTACTTTAGCACTTTATCTGTGTACATAGATTGAGACAATCCAAGAAACATATTTGATCTATCTCTATAGATATGTATTCCTAGAATAGAGGCTGCTTCTCCTATATCCTTCATAGAGAAGTTCTTGGACAACCAAATCTTTACAGACTGTAGCATAGGTATGTCGTTTCCAATTAACAATATGTCATCCACATATAATACCAAGAAAACAATTGTACTCCCACTAACCTTCTTCTAGACACATAGTTCATCCACATTTTTTATAAGATTAAACTCTTTGATTGCCTTATCAAAATGAATGTTCCAACTCTGTGATGCTTTCTTAAGTTCATAAATGGAACTTTGCAACTTGCATACTTAATTAGGAAATTTCTTGGATTCAAATCCTTCAGGTTTTATAATATACACGTCCTCCTACATATTCCGATTGAGAAATGCAGTTTTGACATCCATCTGCTAGATTTCATAATCTTGATATGCTGCTATGGATAACAAGATCCTGATGGATTTTAGCATAGCTATTGGCGAAAAGGTTTTTATTAAAATCAACCCCTTGGTTTTTTTTAACCTTTATCCACTAACCTTGCTTTGTACGTATGTACATTACCATCCATATCAGTTTTTCTCTTAAAAACCCACTTGCATCCAATGGGTACAATACTAGAAGGTGCATCAACCAAAGTCCATATTTGGTTAGTATACATATATTCCATTTCAAATCTCATAACTTCTTTCTATTTAAAAGAATCAATGTCAAACATCGCTTCTTTAAAATTAGTTAGGAGTATTGGCTTGATTTCAAATTTGGTTGTTGTGATTGTAGGCCTTGCAACTCCTTGTGGACTAAATTTGAGCCTCGTAAAATCCATTAATGTTCTCTCAGCCCCTCTTTGTTTTCCTTCTTCTGCCATATTTGTTTAAAGATTTTCTTAGCGCTTTCCTCTCCTTAACCTGCTCTCTTGTCTTATAATATCAGAAAATTCTTCTTCAAAAGCTTCGTCAGACCTTTTTGTGCTCCTTATGTTCATACACTTGTACATACACAAGGAAAAGTTTCAAACACTCTCAAATCAAAGTTACCTAAACTAAACAATATACTAAACAAATGATCCACAATAATGGCGCCAAAAACTTGTTGATTGCAAAACCAATTCACTAGTTTTAGCTTAAAATCACAAGTATACGAGGTGTAACTTGTAGTAAAGAGCACATATCGATCCCTCAGAGATTGGGTTTAGAAGCTACTTAATTCAGACTTCTTTATTTAAGAATCAATTTTAATGAATATAAACTAAAAAAATTAAACTAAATCAAACAACTAATAATGAAGAAATGATAATGCAAAAGTACAGAAACTTAGAATTCAATATTTAACAATTAGAGATCACTTTTTTCCTATCTTATCTCCCTCCTGCCTTGTTAATTGAATTGTGCCTTACCTAGCCTAATGTATTTACTACCTTCTCTCAAGGTATAATTAATTGTCCCTAGCCAAATTAAATGGAAATGATTAAGCAATCTCTCAATCTATAGAATCAGTCTACCAATGCAACTAGTTATGAAGTTATCCTATGAGTAATCAATTAATTAGCCAAGATCTCTCTTTAACTAATCAATTAACTTGATGAACGTAGGTCTATAGAGTGCTAATTCTCATTGTATAGCCCTATACAATTTACCCAACTCACTTTCTCAATATATTACAAGGTATAAGCTCAATATTCATCAAAAGCATCATTCATTCAAATCAACAAAGTATGAGTTCAATAAGTAATTCAAAAGTAATCTTTACAAATAACTTAGTCACTCATAATGTGGTTAACATCCCCAACAACTAGAAAATCCATAATAAATATGCTAGAAGAGAGAAAACGAAATAGGAACTAGATGAAGCAAGCTTCTCCTCTTCTTTGCCCAAATTTGGAAAATCTAGATTTGGTGTGCTCTTTGCCCACTTTGGAATGAAAATCTTGATTCTCTACCTCTCTTTATGCTCGAAATTTGTTTTTTTGCTCAATGAGGCAGGTTCTCACAACCCCTTTCGGCCCTAAGGATTTTTGCCCTTATATAGTCATAGGAATCTAAGAATAAGTGAAACTCGTGTGTCTCGTCGGCTTAGGGATCCTACGATTGTGGGAATTAGTATGAATCCCACAAACGTGGGTTCTTGTCTTACAATTCCTTCACTTCTCTTCTCCTCTCTTTGTCCCTAGCTCAATCATGAAGGTGACCACTCTCTATTCTTACATCAAAATGTTCAATTCTTACCCTAAATCAACAACGAACATAAAATAACAACCATAAAGATCAAACTAAACAAAAACATACAAAATAAGTCCTAAAACATAACAGTAATAACCTATTATGCAAGAAACGTATGCTAAATACTTAGAAAAACACATACTAATGCATAACTATCACTTAACAATCTTATTATTATCTAGTTAACAATAAAGTTACGATCAACTTTAACCAAATATAAATTAAAGTAAAGAAACCAAAATACCACGAGACAAAGTTAAGCAAATATTATAAAAGAAGAAATAAGATAATATAAACGCCTAGATTCATCATGAACTTATCATCAAGTTATTTAGAGATTTTATAGCTTTGACTAAAAAAAGTCTCCTAGCATAATGAATTATCTCCTTTTAATGTATAAGTACCTACCCTCAATTGATTAATTAATATATCTATCTGATGACGTCATATCATCTGGTGTACTATTCATCTGATCCTTTAGATGATATAAACTATTTTCAAGGTCTCATGAAAGTTGTAGATCTTGAAGTTCTCTTCAGAACCATCTAAAAAATACATCAATCCGTTATCTCTAAAGCAAGTTATGCTAATTATTCCAAATAGTTCTTGGACTAAAACTTCTTCTAGTCACTATTTATTTTGTATCATTTGTTAGTAGTGTGCCCTAGGCCAATGGATGTTTGTCATTCATGTATTAACATTATGACTTGTTAATAATATATTA
>JANZLF010000007.1:6995180-7005939 GCA_026546835.1 Erythroxylum foetidum | reverse complement strand
AGTATGGCTATGTGCTTCCGTTGTACTTACCTTCAGTGAACACGAAGTTCATCACCATTATCAAACCATCTCCTTCCTTAGCACAACCTATGCCAACGGAGTTGGAGATGGGGATGGGGATGAGTAAGAGACACTGGTGGATTAGTGATTGTCAAAAAAATATCAAAAGGCCTACAATAGAAAAGGTTTTTTGAAGGAACTAAGATGATGACGTCACGTCAGTGAATTCTTGTGCCTCATCGGAAAATTGACTACTGTGAGATGTAACTCACTAAGTTCTCATTGAAAGGGTCTGGATGTAGGGTGATGATGGTTGGGGAGAAAATTCTAACAAAGACAAAATGAAAATCTAACAAAGACTTATATTTTATTGCAATTGAGATTGAGAAATCCTTTTGCACGAATAGAGCTACCATAATTGAAGAGAGTTTCAAACCTAGAGATAGGTCAATATGAGTTTTCTAGATTAGATCAAACCTAATAGTGAAATTCGCGAATTAATTATTCCAATATTAGGGATTTTAACTAGAAAGAGGTTTCAATTAATCAACCAAGGATTATTTGTTAATATTCTTGAGAAAGATATTAATATAAGATACAAATCTTGAAGCTCTAATGAACTAAATATTAAATTGATTAGTGAAATCACGATTGCAGAAGAATTCTTAAATGGATTTGAAATCTAGGTATCGATTGTTTCCTTGATTGTTTCTAAATTAATCTTCATTCTAATTATTATTTTAATTTTACATTTAATTTATCTTAAACACCATAATTTGTTAGGCTTGATAATAGTAGGACAAAAAGTAATAGTACTTCCCAGTGCTAGTTACAACTACACCATGTATTTAAGGTTTAAAGCATAAAAATTACACATCAATTTTTTGACACTGTTGCTTAGGAATATAATAATAGGAAAACCTTATTTTTATTAATCTAGTATTTTTAGGTAGTTTTTTATTTCCTTTCTTTTTAATTTTTTCTTTATAACTTTCTTTCTTGATATTGCGTTTGTATCTTATTTTCATAATTTGGGTAGTCATTGTTATAGCCATTAAACTCAATGGAAGGATAGAGAGGACAGCACTCTTAGGGAGATTACAACATAGCATCACTTATGGAAGCTTTGGTAGCTTGAAACGAAAGGCATGTGACAAATATTTTTTAACTTTGTCGATATCTATGATGTGTTGTGATATTTATAGGGGTGATCATCCTAATCATAAATGTTAGGCCTCAAATTATATGTTGAAGCATATGAATTACATGAAGAACTGGCTTTAAGAAACTTATTACGAGAATACTTATAATCTAGAGTAGAGCGATTATTATGACTTTGCACGGAATGATCATATTTTTTTTAGATTTCTAGAATAACTGTAGCAAAACTAAGAGGAACGTCTTAAAAATGTCCTTATGAAAGGCAATGCTTTATAAAAGGCTTCCCTCTATAGACTATAAGAGCTAGTTGCTTCATTTGAATGCACCAAGTTAAACTTCAGGGATAATATGAACAGATTAGTTTTCCAAAATAAAGAGGAGCCACAGGTTGATTGTATGGAGGAAATTATTGTGTAAAAAGAGAAGGAAGAAGATTTAGTAGAAGATAGAGGTTGAAGAAAAAGAGGAAGTTGTTGTTCAAGAAAAGAAGGAAAAGGAGATAGAAGAAGACGAAGAGGAGGTGCCAAATAAGGAGGCTATCAAGGAATTACCAACAATCATTTTAAGTACAAAGGACTCATACTTTTCACAAAACAAACTGTCAGAGTCAATCAAAGATCTGGGAGGTTTTGATATTCCTTGTTATATTGACAATTTGTTACTAAAAAATAGATCAATGAAGTTAAATGGATTTATTAATTTAGTACATTATGTTCTTATTATCTTGCAATATTCGACATATTTGCAGGAAACTAAACTTTTATATGAAAAAATGGGTGGAAACATGCCACTAATTATAGGTCCAGGTTGAAGAAAATCTTGCTAAGAAGTCTAAGTACAGGACTCATACAGAAGCTCTAGTTGGGAGATAAACTAATCAGGTTTTCATTTTAATTGAGTAGTTTATAAGATTCTCATTATTAGTTCAGTTAGTTTTATAGTTTTAATTTGATGGTTTGAATTTTGTTACCTAAGATTTGATGGAGTTCTACATATTATAAAGGCAGGTGAGTTTAACAAGTTGTTCCACCCCAACTTAATGAAGGCAATGTCAATCCTTGCTTTAAAGTAGAAAAGATTTCACCAGTAGTGGATAGATACTGATGACATTCAGAGGAGTATCAATTATCCTCACCCCTCCATTATTCATTTTTTTTATTTTTCTGACATGTTTTATATATTGAGGACAACATAAAATTTAAATGTGGTGGAGGGATTTAGTAGTCTACCTTGCCAATTTTGTTATAGTTAGTTTAATAATGAATAATTCGGGATGTTTTTTTTAAGAGGGTGTTAATCAAGATGATTCATTATAAGTTTGGTTGTGTCCGTGATTTGATTTGTTTAGGAAAATAGTTATAAGTTTTGATGATCAAGTTGATTTCAATTTAGTTCATTAACTTTGAGAATGTATTTTTGTTTTGCATTATAATAGTTTATGGGTATTTGTACATGCATTGAGTTTAATATGAATTTTTTGAGCATTTTATTATCCAATCTATAAAAGAAAGAAAAGAAAAGAAAAAGTAGTATATGAATAAATGAGCATAAATAATTTCACTCTATTAGCTTTGTACCATAAAAAGGTCAAACTCAATGAGTAGTACTAGTAACACTTTGAGATAGTGATCTAGTTGAGTGACCGAGGGTATTTATGATAAGGTGTTTACTCTCACATCAAAAGGCTAGGTGACTTTTCAAACAAGTTTCTAAATTCTCCTATGTTGTTTAAATTTAGTTTTTTGTTTTCAACAAATGGATATGAAAGTGTTTAAAGGTTTTAGCATTTTTATTATTTATGTCATTTTATTCATTAAGTGGAATGGTATGAGTTGAGTTAAAGTTTGAATTTGATACAAGTAACCAAGTGTTTAACATTTCAATGAACATTGCAATTGAATGAATAATGGAGAATTTTATTGGATATCTTTTTTATTTATTGCTTTTCCAAAGTTATTTCTTATTAAGTTGACAGTAATGAAATTAATTTACATAAGGACAAGTAAATGCTTAAGTTTGTGGAAGTTTGATAAATGCTAAATAGACTATATTTCTCATCCCATGTTTGATTCATTTTGCTTGATAATTCATTTTTATCATTGTGGAAGTTTGATAAATGCTAAATTTTGTTTCTGTTTTGTTTTTATTGTGATTTTAGGTCTTATTTGCTTTCATAGATAAAAAGGAGAAGAATTAAAGCAAAATCAAGATAGGAAATGGAAGATTTGAAGCTATTTTAGTGGTTGCTCTTATAATTTTACATTTCCATATGGGTGCCCATATATGTCTACACAGTTGTGTGGCTACTCATGTAGCTCTCTAGGATAGTGTTTTTTTTCACAATTTTTAAGATTGAAGAAAGAGGGGGACAAGGTCATGCACATAGTTGTATGAGTGATCATGTCCACTATAGAAACCCTAAATTTGATCTATATGTGGATAAAACAATTATAAAATAGGGGAAGTCGAAAAGGGATTTGTATTAGCTAAAAAAACATAAATTGATGGCCTAGAACCATAGAGAGAATGAAGAATAAGCAAGAAAACATAATTGGGGTATATTTTCATCAATTTAAAGTGGATTTCATAAATATTAAAAGGGTTATCTTCAAGGTTTTTTTAGTTTTATGTTTTTTCTTTAGTCTTGATGTTATGATTATGAGATAAACTTTTTTTAGTACTTAGATTAGATGAACCATGAGATAGACCTTTTGGGTACTCATGTACGCCTACACAATCATGTGGCTAACTGTGTAGCTCTCTAGGATTGTGCTTCTTTATAATTTTGAAGATTTTTATTCATAATTAGTTTTAAATTTCACTTTATAATGTTGAACTCTCCTTTTACAGAAAGAATGAAATTATCCTAAGAATTTTACCTACATTAATTTAAGTCTAATTCAATTATGACTTTTTGAAGAAAGAATGGGGGACACAGTTATACACACAGCCGTGCGAGTGACTATGTCCAATCTAAAAACCCTAAATTTATGCTATAAATAGATATAATAAAGAGAAAATGAGGGAAGTCCAAAGGGGTTCGTAGGAGGCTCAGGAGGATACCAATTGTTGTCTTAGAATGAAAGAAAAACGAAGAACAAGTAAGAAAAGATATATGGGGTGATTTTTATCAATATAAAGTGGATTTAGTAAAGATTAAAAGAGATTTCATCATGGTTCTTTTAGTTTTTGGTTTTTCTTTTAGTCTTGATCCTAAGATTATGAGCTAAACTTTTGTTGGTACTTAGATTAGATGAACATAGGATAGTCCTTACAGTGATTTTTATTTTAACTTAGTTCACTTTTTAGTTTTATTGAGATTTAATTATATGTTCTTAATTATTCTTGAATTAATATTGCTAGCATATTATTTCATGTATGATTTTATGCAATTGAGATTGTGAAATCCTTTTATATGAATAGATATATCATAATTGTCAGGAGTTAAATGCAAACATAGAGATAAGTTGACATAAATCCTCTAGATTATGGTCAAATCTAATAGTGAAATTAACGAATTGATTAATACAATCTTAGGAGTTTTACCTATAAATATGTTTCAGTTAATCAACTAATGATTAATTGCAAATAATTTTGAGAAATATAGCTACATAAGATACAAATTTCTTTGATCCAATGAACTAAAGTTTAAATTGTTTAGTGAAATCATGATTGCACTAGAAGTCCTAGCATGATTCGAAACTTAGGTACCAATGTTTCACTTAATTGTTTCTTAGTTTAATTTTCATTTCAATTAGTTAATTGTATTGATCAGATTTAATTTTTTCATTTTATTTATCTTCAACACCATAATTTTTTAGATTAGATAAGATCGACTCGTACTTACTAGTTTTAGCTATAGATACATTGTACACTTTGGTTTAAAACATAGAATCACACATCAACTTCTAACTATTGTATACATACAATTAAGTATGCAGCATACAAGCGAAGCAAATAAAAAACAATAGCGGATCTTTATTAATAAACATTTTCTTTGCGGTAAGTGGATTCAAGCCCAGTTCTTAGCAGGAAAAAGTCTATGACAACATAAGAGAAGCACAAGTTACTCACAGAGTTGTAAAAAAATTTAAATGACAATAGATAGCATAAGATCCATTATCCATCACAAAATAAGGAATGAGAAAGCTACTTATTTTTGGTTTGATAATTTAGAGCTGTAAGACTAGTCATAGAGGAGAACCCAACTAATGTTAAGGTTAACTCAAGCACCTTACAAGTTTTAAGAGAGCATGTCCCTATACACTCTTAATATTACAATGAAGGACAAAGTTCTTTAGTTAACTCACTTATACAAAGAACCAACTAGTACAGGCAGGAATTGTATCTAAAAACAAGTTTTATTTTATGTATGGAAATTAAAAAAAACATAATGAAGAATCACTAAATCCTAACATAAAGCCACAATCACTTGTTCTTTAGCTAAAGCCCACTCTCCCTTTAACCAACTTTCTCCTTTGGATTGGGACAAATATGTAGCCACAATTAATGCAACTCATGAATCACATCTCTCAATCAAATTGATCCTCACGGAGAGGAATGTTCAAACTCTTAACTTTTGGATCAGAGATTTATCACCTTCTAGGTCATGATTCTCTTCATTTTGGCTCTTACATGTCTCTTTAGATTGTTTACGTTGAGTTTTTAGTTTAGGGGTTATTGCTAACAGACCTTGTTTGGATGTAATTTATCAATTTTGGTATTAATGAATCATGCAATCACCAAAACACACACATACACACACTGATAAGATACCACCTCTGTGGACCTACTTCAGGAGATCATATAGGATTGATACACCTATACACCTACTCACAAAGGCAATTTACCAGTAACCTGAATCAGTCAAACTTGACTGGGTCCATGATCTTCTAGTAGAATCCCACTACAAGTGGAACCACTTTGCATGCTATTCTGTTTTCCTAGTTTTTAGCCTATGTTATTTGGGTCTATTATTCCATATTCAATAACTGTTTTCTTAGGAGTTTTAATCTATAAATACCTATTAGGATGACAGCTTTAGGGAGTCTTTTTCTTGAAGTTCAAGTTCTATTAGGAGATTTGTCTACTCCATAAGGACTATTTTATTGAGAATATAATGTTTTAGCATTCTAGCATTATAAACTTAGTATTGCTTCTTAAATTATGTTGTCATTTCTACCCAGTTCATATCATATTTGGTATCAAAGATAGGTTAACTAACCATGGTTAATACTAGATCCATAGCTTCACAACCTGAACCACCCACAACCATTACTGACCCCATAGCCTAACAATTATCTGTTATATCTTCTAAGCTAGAAACCATTGATTTTTTAGCTGCTGAAATAGCAGCTATCAAAGCCCAAGCAAATATGCTCCATCAAGCAAAGTCTAGCCAAAATGAACAAGAGAAGGGAAAAGCACCAGTGGTGGAAGAAGATGAAGATCAAGAAGTTCCTTAGTGGGCCAAGGCTCCAAATAGGCGACCACATAGCCCTTAAATTTGAAAGCAAAGTGGGCTCAAGCAAAAGTACCAAAGTGAGTACTTGGACTACTTCCAACCGAACTACAACACAACCTTCATCTCGATCAAACGCCAACACAATTCGGGAAAGCCAGGTATCATACTCTTTTACTGTTGGTTCAAGATTTCTAAGCCCTTTTTCTTCCTGCAGTCTTAATCAAGCATAATGAATTATTGAGAAATAGAAAAACAGGACCGAATTGACAAAGGGCTCTGTTTCTGATGTATTGAAAAATTTGCACTTGGTCATCGCTAAAAACGGTCCACTTTTGCACTTATGGAGCTGAAAGATGGTGATGAAAGTACTGAAGTTCCACATGACGAAGAAGTTCCCATTCTAGAGGATATGGCTGAGATTTCTTTACATGCCATTTTAGGCAAAGCTTTGGGTACCACCATAAAGCTATAGGGGAGAATTAGTCAAAGGTAAGACATCATTATTGGTCGATAGCGGATCAACCCACAACTTTATCTCCAACAGCATCGTTAATGAGTTAGACTTTAAGGTACAACTAGTTACAACCTTTGGAGTTCAAATCGGTAACGGAGATATCATTCGATGTGATAAAATATGCAAAGACCTCTTATTTCAACTACCCAATCTCATCATCATACAAGATTTCTTTCCATTCACCATTGGAGGCATGGATTTAGTCCCGGGAATTAAATGGCTGGCATCCTTAAATACCGTTCAAGCAAATTGGAATGAGATGTTTATAGTATTTTTTTCTGAATGGCAGGAGGTAGAAACTATAGGGAGTTCAAACAAAAGATTCAGAAGATGTTTCTTTTCAGGTTCTAAATAGATTACCTGAGATACCAAAATCTCCTTCTTTTATCCAACCATTGCTTTTAGAATTTACCAATATATTTAAAGAACCATAGACTTTACCACCCTTATACACTCACTCATATAAAATATCACTACTTCCTAATACTACACCACCAAATTTACGCCCTCACTGTTACCTTTACCATAAAAAAATGAAATAGAAAACTAAGTGTCTACTTTACTAGCTTTGGGATTCATCCAACCAAGCCAGAGTCCCTTTGCTAGTCATGTGTTATTGGTAAAAAAGAAAGAAGGTTCTTAGAGGTTCTGTGTTGATTATCGCAGCCTTAATAAATCACCATTCCAGATAAATATCCCATTCCTAATATAGATGAACTCTTAGACGAGTTACATGGAGCTATCATTTTTTCCAAAATAGATTTACATTCGGGGTACCATCAAATCAGAGTGAATCCAGATGACATACACAAAACATCCTTTCGCACATATTCAGGCACTATGAATTTGTGGTAATGCCATTTGGTCTCAGTAATGCAACCTCCACTTTTCAAGCTACCATGAATGACCTCTTTAGACCACACCTCCATAAATTCATACTGGTATTTTTTGACGACATTCTGGTTTTTAGTAAATGTATGCACTAGCATTAAGATCATCTTTGAACTACAATTCAACTCTTGCCACCAATTTTTTTCTTGCCAATCCAAAGAAATGTTTGTTTGGGGTGCCAAATATTGGATTTTTGGGGCATGTCATTTCTCAACAAGGGGTAGCTGTAGACCCAGAAAAAATTTCAGTAGTTATGGAGTGGCCTATCTAGCAAAATGTGAAAGAACTACAGAATTTCTTGGGCTAATCGGTTACTACTGACATTTTGATCAGAATTATGGAATTATTGCAAACCAACTAATAGATCTTACTAAGAAGGATAGTTTTGTTTGGAATGAAGCTATAGAATAAGCTTTCAACCAACTAAAAAAGGCATTGACCACGGTCTCGGTTTTATACTTACCAAATTTCTCTTTACCTTTTAAAGTTGAGTGTGACATACTTACGTTAGGAGTTGGCGCAATACTACTGCAGCAAGACCATCCCATTGCTTATTTCAGTAAATGGCTTGCATTCTCTAACCGCATCAAGTCTATCTACGACTGGGAACTACTAGCCTTGGTCCTTGCTTCACAAAAATGGAAACACTATTTACTGGGATGCCCATTCTTTGTCAAAACAGATCATTATAGCCTGAAGTTTCTTCTCAATCAAAGGATAACCACCAATGAGCAGTAGCGATTGATAATGAAACTTCTCCCTTTTGATTTTACCATTTGTTACAAAACTGGTAGCGATAATAAAGGGGTAGACACACTGTCACGTCGCTCACAACATGCTAATTTTGTGGCGATGGTACTACATATCACAAATGGATTTCAATTTTTTTATGAGAAGCATTGAAAAATGATCCCTGCACCAATCAAATCATGAACCAGATCATCCAACAACCCGATTTGCATCCTGATTTTCATATTGCTTACCACCACTTATTTTATAAGTCAAGGTTAGTAATTCCCGATACTCCACCGCTAAAAGACAAAATCCTTGTTGAAGCCCATAACACTCTTATTGGGGAACATGGTGTTACTTAAAAACTCTAAAAAGAGTGCCTGCTAATTTCTTTTGGCCCCATTTGAGGCAAGATGTCAAAAAATATGTCCAAAATGGCCTGATTTGCCAATAAAACAAGTACCAAACACTTACTCTGGCAGGTCTTTTGCAACATTTACCTCTCCACACAGAGTATGGGAAGACATATCTCTCAATTTCATTGTGGGCTTACCCTGTTCAGTAGGTTATGATACAATTCTAGTGATTGTTGACAAGTTCAGCAAGTATTCCCATTTCTTAGCTCTATCTCACCCCTGCTAAGATCGTGGTAGCCTTTTTTTTGCAGAGAGATTATACGATTACATGGGATATCATGTACTATTATTTCAGACTGAAATGTCATATTTCTCAGCACTTTTTGACAAGAATTCTTCCAGATGAGTCAGACCAAGCTTCACATGGGAACTGCCTATCATCCACAATCCGACGGACAAATTGAAGTTGTCAATCACTGCCTCGAAATCTATCTCCGATGCTTCACACAAGAGCAACCCAAAACATGGTCAAGGTTCCTATTATGCGCCGAGTATTCCTTTAATACAGGTAATCATTCATCCTAACAGATGACGTCATTTCAAATCATGTATGGTCGAGGACCCCCTGCCTTGCATCCTTTTGGGCTAGGAGAGACAAAGAAAGCTGAGCTGGAGGAACACTTGCTTGGGCGTGACTAGATGTTGTAGGTTTTATGTTCAAACCTTCTTCGCGCCCAATCCCGAATGAAAGCTCAAACTGATTCTAAGCGTCGTGATATAAACCTGGATATTGGCAGTTCTGTGTTCCTCTATGGCCAACCTTATAGGCAAAAATCACTCGCCCGACGGCCACATTAAAAACTTTCTCCCAGGTATTTTGGTCCTTACACAATTGTCTTCAAAGTGGGACCGATTACTTATGAATTAAAACTACTTGCAACATCTGAAGTACACCCCATCTTCTATGTTTCACTTCTTTGACCAACAAAAGGCAACACAATACCTTCTGAACCACCACATTTACCCATTACTTCTGATTAGGAATTTAATGTGCAGCTAGACAAAATCTTAGCTCACTAATGGGTACGAGACATAGGAGTATTATGGTTAGAATTATTGGTGCAATGGGTACAACATTCATTGGAGGAAGCTTGCTGGGAAGACTATGACTTACTGGTAGGCCAATTCCCAGCATTTCGCCTTGAGGACAAGGACAGTTTTCAAGGGGAAGGCACTGATAAGATATCACCTCTGTTGACCTACTTTAGGAGACCATATAGGATTGATCCACCTATACACCCACTCACAGAGGCAATTTACCAGCAACCTGAATCAGTCAAACTTAATTGGGTCCACGATCTTCCAGTAGAATCCCATTAGAAATGGAACCATTTTGCATAATATTCTGTTTTCCTAGTTTTTAGCCTCTATTATTTGCGTCTGTTATTCCATATTCAATAACTGTTTTCATAGCTATTTTAATCTATAAATACCTATTGGGATGACAGCTTTATGAAGTCTTTTTTTGAAATTCAAGTTGTAATAGGAGAGTTGTCCACTCAATAACTATTTTATTGAGAATATAATGTTTTAGCATTCTAGCATTATAAACTCAGTATTGCTTCTTAAATTCTTTTGTCA
>JANZLF010000007.1:6942155-6955345 GCA_026546835.1 Erythroxylum foetidum | reverse complement strand
TGATTGGATTTTGTCTCAAATAGATAGTCTTCTAGTTTAGGTGGAAAACTTCTTGAAAAGGACCCCAGAAGATCTTCGGCGATTTGGTTCTAATTGGATTCCAATTCTGGAAAATCTGCAGATTTAGGATTATGACCTTAGGCGTGCCCACGCCTAATCCTTGAATTTCGGCCAGACTGGAATTTTCGAATTTCTTTACATATTTTTCATCTTTTTGATCCTTTTTCGTCTTTTTGGTATTGGCAACCACCTGTGGACATTTAACAAATAATTTCATTAATTTATGAACACAATTTTCACAATTCAACCAAAATTAAGCCCAACATAAATGTATTATAATTGACTTAACACTTAGAAATTCATGAGCTAAAACACAAATATATTTCGTTAACAACAAAAGAAAGAGTTTTACAAGGCTTTAATGAGCATTTCAAGCCACAGTATAACATTATGTCAAAATCTAAGTTACAAAATATAAATGAACACGAAATACTCAAAATGTGACTAAAGCCTTATGTTTTTACCTAAACTTGCTTTTAAAAAAAATGTAGATTTTGGAGTGATGTCTTGATTCTCGGTCACTCGATCTCTTGTTCGTCACCTACAGATGAGGAAGAATGGAAGTGAGCTTAAAAGATCGTGGGTAACAAATTTATAACGGAGAATAAACAAAACCATTGAAAATGTTCATTATTATAGCACATTTGCATTTAATCCATAAAACACATATTTCTCGAATTCTCAACTTGTCAAACAACTCCCACGATTTCAATAGTGAAGAAAACATAACAATAATACATATCAACATCGAAACAACAATGATTTATGTCATAAAAATATTCTTCAGCTCCATTCTATCATTCATAAAAAGCTTTAATTCATACTCCATTTGCTTTTCTTTTTATCCTAAGTGAATTTATGCCTTTTTTTCCTCTTTATTTATTCTTCTAGCAACTCCCTCACTCATCTTATCTTCAATTTTCCCTTTATAAAATGCTAATTGTTATTTTAAGTTAGCATTATCATTCATCAATATGTGAATAACATGACAACCTTATATATGCAGTAGTAGTCATGCCAATGAACATGCCAACGAAAGAACATACAACTTTCAATCTTGTAATCATCACCAAAGCAAACATTCATTGCATATATTTATTTATGTTCCTATACTGAGTATCATAATACAATAGTTTTACTAACCTGATATTTCATACACCTATAAAACTTATGTCTAGTTTTTTTTCACTCTCTAAAGTCCTTAAACAAGAGTTGAATCCATATAATCATTGAATGCTAGCTAAAGAATTGTTGTTAAAGATCTTGAAAATAATGCCTCCAATTTCCATTGCTCTATTTATCTGGTATAGGCCATGACATAACCAAGCAACAAGTTTAAATTCTCACAAGAAACATAATCATCAATTAATAACATTTAAATAACCATCAATTACGAAGAAATATATATCTAATTCTCACAAGAAACATAACAAGACACATAAAGAATTAATGCACATGCATTTGATAAAGTTGGGAGAACACTGAATTGTATATGAAAATTACTGCTTCAAATTACACTTAGACTCTAAACACTAAATTCAAATATATATTATACTTAATGACTCCATTTTATTTATTCTACTAGCATGATGTGATTCACATACTTCTATCAAAGTTAAAACAAGGAGAAGAGACTAGTAAAGTTATCACTAACGATTACATAAATAGACTGATAAATTTACTCAAGCATCCCATCTAAACCTAACTCCCTCCCATTAGACCACACTAGAGAATACTATCAACATCCTCTAACTCTTCATTAGACAATAACTTACAAGTCAAACACAATGCTTGATTCATAGGCAAGAACAACAAATGCTATATAAATAAAAGGAAATGTGGGATTACCGTGAACATATCACGACTAGAGGATAAAGAAGCAAGAAGAATAGTGGACTTTAACAAAGATAGAGGAAGAAGCATGAAGAAATAATTGTAGATCACAGATGAATCATAAATAAAGTGTTGAGGAAATAGGTATTTGATGAAATTTGAGATATGACGAAAGTTGGGGTTAGTTAAGGGAGTTTTTGTGTTTTTATTTTTAAAATAATAAGAATTAATTCTTTAAAATTACCTAAAATTAATAGTTATAGGGGGTGTTTATTTCTATTTTATCTTTAAGTTTTATCTAAAATGAGTTTATTATCAATGATAAAAATATAACTACATTAATATTAACAATTAAACAAAAATTTGTTTTTATTTGAAAGAAAAATATAACTAAAGATTGAAAACAAAAACTAAAAGTTACAATAAAAAACAGAAATACAACCAAATAAATTGAATATTTTTAGGCAAATTGTTTTGTTTTTGAAACATTAGGGGTGAATTGTTATGATAGATAATGACATGGGTCTTTTAAGACTTTTTTGTCAAATGTAGGGAGACTTTTTGCCAGCATAACCAAAAAAACAAAAAAAAAAGAGAGAAAAATAAGTGACGGAATACGACGGCGTTGAGCTGTTCCATTGAATTTAAGTTATGTAGCACGACATCGTCCAAGGTTTCTTTCTGCATAATAAAATTAGTCCTCACCACTGTCCCCCAGTGCAAGAAACACACTTCTTTTGATCTCTCAACAATTTTCCATAGCTAGATCGTAACGAAATGGGTGATAGCCAGTACTCCTTTTCTCTTACTACTTTCAGGTAAGATATGTCATCCTCTTGCTTTTCTTCTTGCTGATTTTTGTTTAAGCAAAATTTTTAGATGTTGATTCATATTCGCTGCAATCACAGCCCTTCAGGGAAGCTTGTTCAGATCGAACATGCCTTGACAGCCGTCGGATCTGGACAAACTTCTTTGGGAATCAAAGGTGCGACTGCTAATCTAAATTACGTGGCTTGAGTTTTTGGTAACCTTAACTCTGCTTTTTTTGTTCGTATTTGCAGCTGCTAATGGCGTTGTTATAGCTACCGAGAAGAAGTTGCCTTCGATTTTAGTCGACGAAACCTCTGTTCGTTTCCTTATTTTCCTTTTTTTATTCATGAAATTGAATGTGAAATCTTTTCACTTTATTTTGTAACTCATCTTTTTGTGTGACAATATTTTACAGGTTCAGAAGATTCAGTTATTGACTCCAAATATCGGTGTTGTCTACAGGTTTGTTTTGTTATGCACTTCTTTCATAGATATTGCCCATATCCGATTATGGTCGTCTGAATGCTGTTCCTTCCTTTTTTGCTATACGATGATAATTAGGGTTTTCTGAAACAAAATCATGCCGTTTTGTGGCAGTGGGATATCTATATTAGCGACCGATTTGAGCTTTGAAGATGTGTTAGAATTATAAGTAGGCTCATGGGTCTTTGTTAATAATGTGCTCTGAAAGATAATGAGAGGGTGCTAGCTTCTAAAGAGGTGATTTTGATCTGAAACCTAATTCTTTTGAATTGAAGAGAACGTTTGTGTTTGAATTTGATTTGCTACCCTCCACAGAGAATCTGTAGATGTCTTTTGGTCGTTTCTTGTTCCTCCTGAAGACTGACATGAAATTAAGGACAGAGTTACTCCAACTCTTTTAGCTGAAATTTTAGGCTTTTGCAAATTTTATCTCAATACTATGGTGGACATTTTTTCTACTCCTGCTTTGATGATTACCGAAGTAGATCAATTGTTTTACACCTTTTTTGACATTTTCTTATTGCATAGTTGCATTGATCTGCAAAAGTTGGCCAGGGTATCTTGGGAAGTATGGCTTTCAGTGCCTATATTCTTCTTCCTTACCTTTCTCTTTTTTATTATCTAAATTCACTCTTTCACTTATTTTATCAGTGGCATGGGTCCTGATTTTCGAGTTCTGGTCAGAAAAAGCAGGAAACAGGCCGAACAATACCATCGATTGTACAAGGTATTATCCACTACCTTTTCTTTCATAATATTTTTTCAGCCTCACAATCTTCTTCCTGGATTTAGGAATTTCTCTACTTTATACCTTGCTTTTTGCAGTTGTGGGTTTATCCATTAAATTATTATATAGATCAATTTGTTAAACTGGAAGAGTATAACTAATTTTTGCAACTTATTATTTGAAAAGGGAGGAAAACAACGGGTCTTCGGTACAAATTGATAATCGCTTTTGGTATTGTTGAAAAATGATCAACGGTACAATATGTAGACAGGGTGACATCAAGTTTCTTGGAATGAGTTGCAGAACTTCATTGTCATTATTGTGACAGCCTTTTACTGTTTTTGGACTGACATTTTTATTTGCATGGTTGAAGGATAACCTCATCATCATTGTTAACCTCATGTTTGTTTTCTATTAATGTTACAGTTATGCAGCCCTTGTGCTCTTTTGCCTTGACATTAATCTCTCTGCTATTCTATGTGATTTGATGAACTTCTACAGGAACCGATCCCTGTTACACAGCTTGTAAGAGAAATAGCTGCTGTTATGCAAGAGTTCACTCAGTCTGGGTAATAGCTCTTCACTTGATCTTATTTTACTCGATCTAATGAGATAGTTATTTATGTATGGTATTTGCCATTGAATTTCATTCTTCTTAAATCAAAGGATAGTGTACTATGCTTCAATTTTATCCTGTTCACCGTTTCATTAAAACAAAGTAGTTTATGATGATATCCAAAATCATGGGAAATCTCACTCCTTTTACCAGACCATTTCAGACTCGTGGTCACAGGGAACTTGAAATATGGCAAGAAGGAAATGTTTCCTTCCTTGCTCCCATTACTGTTTTGTTTGTTCTAGTCCCCCAACAGTTTTTAGGAATTTGCATGAAAACTTGATTATAATTCTTGGTTTCTGATTTTGATGACCCAATGGAGCTGATGGAATGTATTTTTCTCAAGGATAATTAACAAAGCTTTTCTTTTAAATGTTGATTAATTTCCTTTCTGTGATAGTGGTGTTAGGCCTTTTGGAGTATCACTATTGGTTGCTGGATTTGATGACAAAGGTCCTCAACTATATCAGGTATCCTCATCAGACCAAGCTGCTATTTGATTTGTTGGTGTTGTGTTTGACTTTCTGCTAAGCATAGTGGAAACACAATTCTTTCTATTTTCATCTTCAAACTGAATTATTTGGCAATTTTGTTCTCAAATGATGCATCGGGTGATAGTTCTCAACTTTTATTCATTATCCTATAAAATGTTCTCTGATTAATTGTGTGAGGATTTGTCAAGCTAGTAAACCTATTGTTTTGAGTGGAATTGCATTTTTGCATTGTGCTTTTCAACTGTAGAATGGGATTGTATTAGTAGTTTTCTCTAAAATCAAAGTATTCATATATAGTTGAAGCTTAGAGTGACTGCAAGCTACAATTCCCCGAGGTTTATATCATTCTGTGCTCTTTGCTGTTAAAGTTTTTAAATCCTTAAATGATAAAAAAACTTCAGTTCACTCTGTTGAATGCTTTTTTCAGGTGGACCCTTCTGGTTCTTATTTCTCATGGAAAGCGTCAGCGATGGGGAAAAATGTTTCGAATGCAAAGACTTTCCTGGAGAAGAGGTAAGCCTAATTAGATCCCATCCAACCATACTTGTTACCCCTGCAGCTGACTTTAGATTAGTGCTTTTTTTCGGCAAAATTTAAGATCCATAGGGGATTCGTGTATTTTAAATTTTGCACAAACTATGAAATGGATGATAATCACGTTCTTAACTTCTTATTTCAATGGTATGCATTCTATCCTTCTTTAATAACTTTTACACTGTTTGGAAAGTCCAGATGGCATCATCCTAATTATGACATACTAAATTGCCTTACTGTTTTTCTGCATTAAATTATTCAAACTTCATAATTAGCCTACCTTATTCTTGTTTGATGTGGGATTCTGATGCTCTATCCATCTTTCTTTTCTACCTCTCAAGGACCGTAACGAGAATAATGGTTGTCTTTAAGAAGTGTTATTTTTTTACCCCTTACTGACAATGTTTCTGCAAGTAAATTTAGTTATTACTTGTTGGTTTTGCGTGCATCAATTATGTTAATATTATGTTGGATAACTTTTACCCCAAAAGTTGAAAATATTTATAAACTCCCTCACCCCACACGCTTAAATTAAACCCTGGTATGGGGAGGTACTTGTACCTCCTTGAGCATTTGGCTTAACTGTGGTGGCAAAGGTAATCATTTTTTTTTTTGCAATTGTGAACGCATTTGTGGCCCTCATTTTCTCAATAATTCTCAATTTTTAATTCTTTGTTGGTCCTGTTCATCTTGGCGTAAATTTGCACTTTTAATAACGGAAGGTAATTGGGTTCTTTTCAAGGTATACGGATGATATGGAGCTTGATGATGCTGTGCACACAGCCATATTGACATTGAAGGAGGGGTAAGCAGTTAATATCTCATTTTTCGTTGTCACTTTGCTAACGAGCTTAACTTCACTCAGTGGCGTCATTCATGGCATAGTCATATTTCTTTATGATTTTTTAGCCCCTCTTGACATATTGGATGCAGTGTCTTTAGTCTATTTTTTTCTTGACGATTTTTTGTTTTATTGGTTCAACTTTTGTGCCATTCAGGTTGCTCATTGTTTTAAGATTTGAGTTTTGTACTAAGATAAGAAATATTTTTTGGGCAGGTTTGAAGGACAAATTTCAGGAAAGAACATTGAGATTGGCATAATTGGTGCTGACAAAAAGTTCAGGCAAGTGGTCTTCTTTTCCCACACAAAGCATGCTTTAGAATGAAATTAGTTATATAGGTCTGGTCCTTTTCTCTATGATTGCATTGTTATTATTGGTCCAATTAACAATTGAACAATTTCGGCTGAAAATGATGAAAGGGCAATTTGTAGAACATGTGGCTCATGAGTTTGTAAATAGTTACAGACTAAACTGAACTAGTTGTAGATGGCTAAACTTATCTCAACTGGGTTGGAGTGAAAGTTGGTTCAGGGTTTTGTCCATAAATACTGCTAGCATTTTCTGTTTTGCTGGTCCTTTATTCCCGGTGAAGAATGGGCAGGGAATGCTCCCAACATATGTAATCTTGGCTTCATGCACCTGTAATCTGAGCTTGAGTTGAATCCCTAGTGAATCATATTATATGTTTTCTTTCTGCTGGTGCAAATGTTCAGGGCATATCGATACAGTTTCTTGATCTCTTCTGTTATAGTCATAAGCTGATAATAATATGGAAAAAGATTATAGCTAATGGTACTTTTGTCCTTTGACAGGGTTCTAACGCCTGCTGAAGTTGATGATTACTTGGCTGAAGTCGAATAGCTTATTTCCTTCCTATACCGTAGCAAGCCGAAATCTTTTTCTAGATTTTTTGCTACTAAGTCGGACAAACTGTAAACTGAAATTGGTTACCCAACTACTGTCCGAATTATTTTAGTCAGCACTTCCTCTTTGGTTGAGCAAATGCAAAACTGTTTAACTGAGTTTATACATCGTTTTCTTGCGCTTTTTTAATGTTAATTTCTTTCATATTGATGTCTGTTTTCACATTGCATGTTTTTATGAATTCCGATTTCAGAAACATACAGGCCTTTATGCGAATAGGTGTATAGCTACAGTAGTTCGAAACGCTCATGAAGCATCAAGCATCAAGCCAATCCCGCGGCGCGTTAGATCTTCTGGTCCATTTTTTGTGTACTTATTTTGTGTCACTGTACTTGAGCCATTTATTTACGTGAGATTTATATAAATGAATGACTTAGATACAATGACACAACAGATACATTAAAAAAAGGAGAGGATCTGGTCCCGGTGGGTATATACTAACATAAAAAGTTACGACGTAAACACAACAGTAAGTACAACTTCCAGTGTAACACTGCTTTCCAAGCCAGGGAAGAGTCGTAACCCTTACTTCTCTCACGTATAATACATATTTTAAAATAAAAACTTTCATATTATAAATATCATTTTATTTAATTCTTTTTCAGTTTATTACTAAGATGTGGTTTTATTTAGAGTAAAGAAATATTATGATGATATTAAAGCATTTTTATTTATTTTTAAAACATCATACCTTTTATGATAGATTTAATGGATCATTAGTCTGTGTACAAAATATAAATGCTTGTAAATTACCTTTTAGACATCTTATAAAAAAAAGTACCCTCGCAAACTTTATAGGTTTTTTTAAAAGTGACTTAATCAACATAACTGAAAATAGATAATCTAATTTTACATAAAATCATTTGTTGCAATAGTTGTAATGGTAGACGATGGTATTAGATCTTACCTTGTATTTATTAGATCAGCGTTAAGTTCAATGGGCGGCGTAAAGGATTTTCTGCTCGTGTTGCCTTTTTAGAATTCGTACTCAAAGGCTCATGGAAGTTTTCCGAGTCCTCTAAATTACGAGTACACCAAATTCATAGTTAAGCTTGATAGTTTGCTTACACCAAATTCATAGTTAAGCTTGATAGTTGTAGGCTGACTTACACCAATAAGTCAGCCTACAATTTTTTGCGTCCTCCTTTACCAGAGGTCCCTTGGTACAAACTGGTTTGGGCCAAAGCTAGTTTGCCTCGATGCTCCTTTACCTTATGACTTGCTTTCTTGCAGAAGCTTCCAATCCGGGATAGCCTTACTTTTCTCTATATTCCTAATCACTGTTTGCCTGCCCTTTTTCTAAAGCTATTTGGGACTACTGTCTCTCCCATTTTCACTTGCCTAGTTTCTATCTTCCTACCCTTTTCACTATTCTTTCCTGGTTCCTAACAGTTCCCAATTCCGGAGCTTCAGTCCTTACTCTCTTCCCCCTACTGCTTTCCACCATAGTTTACCACATTTGGACCGAACGCAATGCTAGAACCTTCAGGAATGAAGCCTTGGCTGAGGAGCGCGTGATTGCAGGAGTTATCTCCCACGTCAGGGAACTGCTCAGCCTAAACACTGAGAGGAGATAATTTGATTTGATTTGATTTGATTTTGGCTTTTATTCAAGTCTTTTCAGGTTATAGCTACGTGGTTTCTTCGGCGTGTCCTTCCTTGCCATGCCTACCCTTGGAGGTGCAGAGTAGTTCATTCTTGGACGTAGTATTCATCTTGGCCAGTCTGGGCCATGACTACGCAATTCTGTTATCTCAGTTTGTCTATGCTTGCTAACTTAGGGTTGGAGTGTCTCAGTTAGATTTTCTATTTGTCTTTATCTGCTTGAGTTTCTGCTTGGTTTCTTGGTGATATTGATGTAATTATTAAGTGGGTTTTGGGTTGCATATTCCCCAGTTGCTGTATTTCCTAGTTTATTATTGGTTGCTTTGAGGCTTGGCTGGCGGAGTATTTAACAGCAGTGTCTGTGGACTTTTCTGTATATATTTTGTTCATTTATTAAATTTTTCTCTGATTTACCAAAAAAAAATTGAGGGAAGGAGGAGGTGAATTTGGGTACTCAAAATTTTTTACCTTGTAAAATATTTGCTTTCACAATCTTTCTCTAAGGTCAATAGGTATCTCGAAATTTCTTTGAACACACACAAATTCTTATTACCCAACCTAATCATGTTAATATCGATTCAATCTCTTGATTTGTGATCAAAATATGCAAAAATCATAAACATCACAACACCCAACAATTTCATTAACTTAAAAAGCAAATAGGTCACAAAATAATTCAAGAACCAATCTCTAAATAAAGTTAGAACATCTTTAATAATATATTCAACATCCTCATGTCCAAAGCATACATTAGATGAAGTAAATAATAAGAGAAACATAGAAGTAACTTGGAATAGATGGATGGAGTGGTTGGACTACTGTAGCTCCTTCTCTTCTCTCCCTCTCTCTTCCTTATCTTCTTTCCCAAAGTGACAAGTGGGGCTTCTTTTAATTATGGTCATTTTACGATGTTATATTGTTCCCGCGCTATTTAGGGTAAAAACTAGGTTTTACCTAAGCCAAAAAGCTCAAAAAGACCTCTAAAAATAAAAGCAGAAGGACATCCTCTTATCTAGCAAGGCACTGTCACGATTGTGACAATGACTTTTGTTGACAGTTACATAATATGAACGGACACAACATGAACGGCCACATATCATAACCTCCGTCGGTTATGTTTATTCTCATATAAAAGGAGAATTAAGAGAGTGGAAAATTACTTTTTTGCAATCATAGAGAAAAATTCTCTCGTTCTTTCTCACGTGAACACACCATAAAGATTTAGAGTTTGGAACGTGGATTAACGGTAATTCTAGTAGCCAACCATAAAACATGAAGATTGTGCCACTGCTAAGGATATGTGGGCCAAACTTAAGATCACTTTTGGTCAAACATCTGCTACAAGGCTTCATGCTTTAGACCTCAAGTGGATGAACTACGAGGTTAATACAACTTGTGCTATGACTGAACATTTACGAACCATGAGTGCTATAGTTTGTAATTTTAAGGCAGCTGGTCGGGCTATCTCTGAAAAGGAACAAGTCCTGAATGTGATTCGGGCTTTTCCAGATCATACTGAGCACTGGAAGAATGTGAAACTTGTTTTGACACATAATGAAAATGTCAAAACCCTTTTAGAGATCACTAGGCACCTTAAAATGGAGAAGGATCGCTTAAAAAAATCTGACTCCTCCAATGTGACTCTTATTGTTAAAAACAAAGGACCAAAAGGCTACAATGCCAATCGAGGTAAAAGAAAAGGTTGATGCCTTCTCAAAGGAATGAACCAAAATGTCATATTGTTAAGAAGAAAAAGGTTAAGAGATAAGGAGAGAAAAACATGGCACGTGTGAAGTGCTATAATTGTGAAAAGAGAGGTCATTTTGCTTGGGATTGTCCTGAATCTAAGAAGGTACCTTTTTTATCCATAACTCCTGAGTTATATGTTTGTTCTCATGCATTAGTTACTAATTCTCTTCTTAATTGGATTGTACATACAGGAGCAAGCAAACATATAGTTCGGGATTGAGCTGACTATGTGGACTTTCATCGATATCTGGTGGGTTCACAAACTGTTGTATTAGGAAACAACATTGAAGAAGATATCATAGGAATAGGGATATATCAGCTCAAGTTACTTGGAGGAAATACTTTGCTTCTCCATGATGCTCTCTATGCATCCGGGATGCGATGTTGCCTTATATCTCTTATAACTTCAATGAAATAAGGATTCATTTTTTTGTTCTAGTCATTATGGATTGGATATTATGTATAATGGCAATGGACATGCTACATTGAAAAACGATTTTCTAATTCTTGATTTGGATGCATGTTATGATAATTTGTCTTCTATTAATATTTTATATTTTGATCCTAATTCTGAATCTGTTAAATGACATACTAGACTTGGTCACATTAGCCAATATAGATTGAGTAGGCTAGCTAAAGAAGGTCTTTTAGACCGACTCATTAAAGTTAAGTTGTCTAGATGTGAGTTATGTTTAATTGGTAAGGCAACCGCGAAACCTTTTGGTAAGGCTTCAAGAGTGTCTAAACCCTTAGAGTTTATTCACTTTGATATCTGGAGACTTGAGACTGAGAGAACAACTAATTGTTGTACTTGATGCTAGGATCATCAACAGTTTGGTTCATCTGAATGTACAAACTTTATATTTAGTAATGTAATATTAAAATTAAAGAAATATTTAGGATATGGTAATATTTAATAAATAATAAAATATACATTCATCTCATATATTTGATCAAAATAACGTGCAATTGGTCGATTAATTTGACTAGTCACCTTCGCATTAGTACTTGTGGTTATATTAACAAAAAAATAAAAACACTTTATTAGGTCAGATAATATAAGAAATTGATATATTAAAAAGAAAGCTTGATATATTAAAAAGAAAATAATTTACCATCAATATCTTTATTGTAACACCCCACTCCCGCGTGACCCGAACCCGACATCAATGGTGATATTCGAATCCGTGCCCCGCGAGGGTATCGTGCTACATCACTCAGTAAACTCAGTATAAATTTTTTTTCGTAAACATTCATACACGCGAAAAACAGTAGACAATCGAGCCTGCGTTAATTTGCATACCATTCCAGTCATTCCCAATCATTACCAACATTCAACGATAATTTAACAATAATTTAAAATAGCCATTTAATGTATACCAATCCATAACCAAATTGGGATCGCTATAAATACAAAGTATTAATTTACAGAGCTTGCGGAATACAACTTTATGAATAACAGAAGGATGACACTAATGCAGATGTGGACTGATCCCGACCTCTACTCTTCATTTGAATGCTGTAGATATACTCCCGTGATCCTAACGGGGTATTCTTCTGAGTCCTGAAAAATATTTGTAAATTTTGGGTGAGTTTTGCGAACACAGTGAGGAACCATCATCGATGGTTCGCCCAATTCATGTAACACTCCATGTCATATAACGTATACTAACACTATTATATACTTGATTACATTTCACAATTTTCTTTGACCATAAGCAATAAAGGCAGTTTATACACAGCATCCAATTAGTCATACATAATCAAAAGCATATATGTGCTACTCAAATATAACACAGTTGTTTCATATTCCGCATTCAGAAGTACCACGTGACATAACCCATATTCAAAAGTACCGCAAGATTTTATCTAAACGCATAACTGCATATTCAGAAATACCACATTTTTGCACATAAGCAAAGCACAGTTTATTTTACATTAGCACATTCTGCAGTATATATAAGGCATTTTTGCCTTTCATCCATTCAAAATGTTCAATCAAATATGTATACAATGCATATGTGACACTTTTCCATTTTATTTCAGTGTTGTGACCGAGCGCTTAAACAGTAAACAGTGGACAGTAGACACCTCTAAGGAGTAGGAGAGCCCTCTGAGTATGCACTATCTCCCTTCTAGCTCAAGGCTATTTTTCAGTATCAGTGGTGACTCTGGTCACAACTATTATTATCCGTTCATGTATTTGTATATGAAATGCATCCGTGTTGTAACACCCCACTCCCGCAAAACCCGGACCCGACATCGATGGTGATATCAGAGTCCGTGCCCCGCGAGGGTGGCGTGCTACATCACTTTCTCTTTTTTTTCGCACATACATACACATCATATATTATGCGGAAAACAATTTACATAAACAATTCGCTGGCCTCGAGGCCCCTTTCATAAATACAATTAATCCCAGTCTGTTGACTTTACAACTGACTTATTCAATAATACAGAATATCAGAAAATAAAAATACACTAATGCAGACGCAAACTGATCCCGACCTCTA
>JANZLF010000007.1:6896782-6926845 GCA_026546835.1 Erythroxylum foetidum | reverse complement strand
ACTACAAAGCAATAAACCCCAACTCGGCTGTTCATAACAATGTAGTTAAATGTGACAATGTAAACTACCAATCCAAATAACACATTAATTGTGCAACATTTAACTATAATCAAGTACCTTCACTAAAAATTACAAACCCTAGACCTAGGCATTTATAAATCATAGCTAAACTACAGATTAAGGTACTCCCATTGGAAGCTCGGTGAACTCCAGCCATCACTGCATCTTCAACAGGAAAGAAATGCCAAGCCACACATAGCAACCGGAAGCCTCACAACTCGCAACGACTCCAAGATATCCATGGTGGACGGTGAAGGTGAAAATAGAAGATAAAAACTAATGCAATGGTTGTCCTTAGGGAACCCCGAAGGGAAACCTGGGGAAGAGGGTGTCGCGAATGCTCCTGGTGCTTCTCTCCTAGCTCGTCGGTCTCCTCCCTCTCCCAGTGTCTATTGCCAAAAGAAAGATCCTCTTCTAACCTAATTCGGCAATATTTAAAGGATGGTTCACGGGTCAGGTCAGTACAGTGAGTGATCTTTCCTTTTAAAGTCCAAATACCCGTCTGCACATCGCGACGTGCGAATTAATTCTCGTCGCGATGTGCGCTCTGGTTTGCTCGCCGTGACGTGTTGAATTGTTGACGTCACGACGTACGATCTGTCTTGCTCGCCGTGATATGTTGAATTGTTGATGTCGCGACGTACGATCGTGTGTTGATGCGCTGTGACGTGGGAATTACATTTCGCCGCGGCGAGGTGATTAGTTCACACCGCGACATGCCTTAAGGACTTCGTGTCGTGTTGACTCTTCTTATCCTTTTTGACTCCTTTTCTCCTGTAATATAAAATAACAATTTGCAGTATCAATTGTTCTTAGAAAAAATATAATGCAATTAATGTCAATTTGTACAATTTTACTAGCAAATTGCATAGAACATAAGCTCACCGTAAGAGACTAATTTAAACAAAAAAATCATGAATTAAGAGTCAAAAAGTGCATTAACAACCATGAAAGTGTAGCCAATTATATATTAAACTTGGGCTCAATCAATTTACAATCCCATCTGTTATTGGTAATAAGAAAATCGAGCATGTCATGCTAGACTTAGGAGCATCTATTAACGTCATACCATAATTAATTTGCCATTCTTTACAAGAAACTAGTGTGATTATTCAACTAGTTGATCGTTCTTATATGCATCCTATTGGTATTATTGAGTTAGTCCAAGTTAACAGTTTGGTATTCCTAGTGAATTTTTACAGCTTCGATTTTAATGGAAAGGTCGTTTATGAAGACGATAAAAAAAAAATCAGTGTGGAGGAGGGCACACTTTATGTTGAATTTAATGGAGAGAAAGTCAAGTTCAATATTTTTAAAGCATTGAAGTACCCTAATGATTTTCAATATGTTTATTATATGGATATTGTGGATTCATTTGTGAAGGGTATGTTTAAAGAAGAAAGTGTTGAAGATGAATTGGAGTTTAAGGCTAATTTGGAAGTGAACAAGCAAGTTAATGAAACTTGTGAAGTTGTAGAATCATTATTAGCAATATTGATAGATTCAAAAACTTTAAATGTTGAAATTACTGTAACTTACAAGAAAATGTTACCTTTTGTTTTGCAAGCTTCGAAGATAGAATTGAAGGCCTTATCTGATCTCCTAAAATATGTCTATTTGGGTGATAGAGAGTCATTAATTGCGATCATCTTAAAAAGGTTGACTATAGGGCAAGAGAAAGGGCCAATAGCACTACTTAAGGAGTATAAAACTGTAATTACGTATAAGTTTGGGGGGGAAAAGTCCTTTCAACCATAACAACAATAAAGAATTACGTTTTTTGGGATTCAACCTAAAATATGATAGTTTTTGTTAGTTTTGCTTTAGTTATATATAGTTTTCAATTGTTAGTTTTTGAAAATTTAGTTTATTGGCTTGAGGGAATAATGAGTCTAAAAATTCCAAAATACTAAATTTTATAAGACTTGATCACGCCTTATGCAATTTAGTTGTTAGGATCAAAGACTCAAAATTCGAGATTACTAAATCTCATAAAGAGAGATCATGCCAGAGCCCCTAAAATTCTAGAATACTTACCTTTATAAGGTGTGAGTATGCCTTATACATGTTAGTAGTCTATTGTTTTTAAAGAAATTTGTAATTTTTGTATTTATTTATTTTTAAAATAATAATAATAAAATAAAAACATAAAATTATTATATAATTTTTTAAAAATTATTCATATTATTAATTAAAAATAAAACAAAACAGAAAGAACAAAAAATAACCTTAATATGTTGTTTCTCTTTCAAAAGGCAACATCCAACATAAATCGAGTAGCCTTAGACGCAACCCATATAGCTCCTCCAAATGTTCACTCAACTTCAGCCAATAACAGATGCAACTAGGTAGAGCTCCAATAGCATACGTGCATCACTCAACTCTAGCAAAAAAGGTTCAAGCAACATTAGACCCGCCACCAACACCTACTAGTATTATTTTATGATTTTATTTATTTTCTATTTATTTTTATTACTTACTTTTAATTGCCTTACTTTAATTTTAATTTTAATTATTTTTGGGTTGTTTTCGTTCTTTTTCAAAGTAGTTCTATGTTTATACTTGTCATTATTATGGGACATTCTCAAGATACTTCTAGGACCACAATAAAAGGAAAGCCTACGATGAATCCAACTGCACAAAATCAATCTACCACAAAACATACCACAAGTACCCATCATAAGCATGTTCGAATAGCCAAAGGATGTGATAGATTGAGAAATAAAAGAAACAATTAAATTATGTTTCATATGATACCTCCATGACCACCGAAATCATAGTATATCTTATTTCAAATGCTCACAACAAAAGTCATGTGTGGCTAAACTCAATTGTGTTGATTCAAGGAGATTTAAAACTCTAGTTGTAATCTTATAAGGATTTGTTTTAAACTTATATTCATATTTTAATTCAAGTATTTTTTATTTTGTGTTCTTATATTTGATGAATAATTAATGTTGATTAATCTGAAAAATTAATTTAACGTTGATTATTCTATAACTATCCATAAATTTAGTGATATGTAATTGTCAATAAAGATTAGTGGAAGTAGTAAATAGGTTATTTACGAATTTTTTAGAAAAATAAATATATTGTTAATGAATTTGCATATTTAACTTATGAGAACCAAAAAAACTAAATTGAATAGTTACAACTATCTTGATTATTTAATCTTGTGTTTAGTCTTTTTTACTAAGCTTATTGCTATTATTTAATTGACATGGAATGCTATCATACTCAGTTAATTAATGGTAAGTTTTGGTTTAGATGCTAGGAAACCAATTAATTTAGGAAAATTTGAGACTTATTATGGCTATCTTAATATATTTCGAATCAACTACTTGAATTGTGACAATTATTCTTTAGACCAATGATCAATGTTATAATTAGATGAGATATTTCCCTTGAATCGAAGTTAAGTACTCTTGAATTTTTGCCTTTTATATTAAGTTGATTTATTTTAATTTCTTGTTAATTAGTTAATTAATTGAAAGCTCCCTCTTTATTTTATTAATTGAAATTAAGATACTAGTGTTTAGTTTTCTTAAGATTCGACTTGATTCCGTGGCTATTACAAGAAGTTAGAGAATTAGAATTTTGAGAGTTTCAATAACCCCACCAGGCTACTAGTTCCTTTAGCTTGTAAGGGGTAAATCTTACTATTGAAATCACCAAGGATGAACTAAGGGGGATTAATTGTAAAGTTAATATCCTTTACTTTATTCTGTAAAGAAATTCTCATAAAGGCAATGATTAAGGGCATAGATAAATGTAACCTTGGGAATTCATCTTCACAGATATATGTATCTATGATGGTATGTAATATTTTAATCTATTTAGATCATATGTGATGGTATATGTATCTATGATGGTATGTATCTATAGATCATATGTAATATATGTATCTATGATGGTATGTAATATTTTAATCTATTTAGATCATATGGAATTCATCTTCACAGATATATGCCAGCAATACCATGACCTATAGTTAGTTAAGTATCCAATTGTTTATCTTCAATTAATGTAACTTTATATAGGAGTTCCATATTATGTCTTTCCATACTTTGTATATTTGCTTCACCTTGATCCAATTGGAAGCCACTAGGAATGCCCTCTAAATGATCTCTTACAATAGAAGCTTGATCCTATGTAGACTTGATCAATTCTCCTTACTATGTTCCATCTCCTTTGAATCTTTTTGCATAAACTTGTTATATTCCTGTCACCGAGAGTAGGTTATTGACATCACATTCTTAAACATATTATTCTCATCCAACATTAAAAGATGAATCTCATCATGAAGTAATTGTTGAAGGTTAGTGAGTATTTAGGACAGCTCACCCTCTTTATACTTGCAGCAGCTTCATTAAGGCACAATGGTTTGCTAACAAAACTTGCAAAGTAGTCAAGTCCATTGATAGTCTAATATTCTAGAAGAATATTATAGATATTATCCAAAGAGATTGTATAATTGTATCCCAAACTTTCACTTTTGTAAGAATAGTTGCTTAGAGTTGAGGTGCCAAAGGCCTGCCTCAGTTATCTTTGAGCTTAAGAAGTAACCTCGTATCTAAATATGAAGAAATTGTCTACATTAACAAGTACTTCTCTTAATCCATTTTGTTTCCATTAATGTTAATTAAAAATGAAGGTCCTTTGCCTAAGAGTTACATCCCATTTGGATGCTCCTTCCTTCAAGACATGAATTGATGGCACCATTACAATCTTACCTTAAGCAAGTTTGGTAGGACAATACTATTGCTTTAGGAAAGGAGTGGAGTCCTCCAAAAACTTAACTCCAAGTTCTCTTGCTCGATTTCTTAAGGTTGGGAAATCTTGGAATCAAAGTTTTCGTATTTTCTACAAGACAAGACCATATCAACACTTTATTATCAAATGAAAAACAAAAACAAATAGCTAAAGCTCAATTAAATTTAAAAACCGGACAAGATATCCAACTGAATATTGATATTTTGAGAATACGCCTTAACGACCAATGGTTAACGATGACTCTGATGGGTGGTGTTGCTAGAATATTCTTATGTAACATTTTTATGTAAAAAGGAAGGTTATCAAAATATATAATGTTCACAAGATGAAATATTAGAACTTTGAAATCATCAACATAAAAGCATCTTAGACCAAAGTTATCATTCCCGGCATAGTTAATTATCAACAATATGAAAAAAAAAAAGCGAAAACAAAAAGAAGAGACTAGTATAACCTAATTTAACTAGAATTCTAGAAATATCAAGTAATGCTGTTTTCCATTTTACTAACATACACCAAGTGAAAGTGATACTTTTTAACTTTCAACTATGCTTTGTTTCTATATTTCATAGTTTGAATCCAGCAAGTAATGCCTGCATCTGCAATGGAAAAATGACAAGGAGATGTACCAAGAGGTTTAAAGTCACATGCAAATCTTTCAAATCATTTTGGAATCGTATAGATCATTACAACAACACTTCTTTTGGCTCCCTTTAGTTTAGTGCCAGTTCCCATTTTTATCTTCTACTTGCTTTATTTCTTGTATCCATGTCAAATTCTTCTACAATATTGTCAATCTAGCCTGTCCCTGCAAAAACAAAATAGCAAACATAGATGTGATATTTGCGATGTAAAGAGTTTAAACATAGAACCCGAAAATCTATAACGAGGATAAAATGTGGAGTTTGATCACATAATCAGGAAAACATGAAGCTAAAAATCTAATTAGTGATAGAAACTGCGTCATAGTTAAATATGGAAATGTTTAAGATAAATAAGATCAATAATCCTTCACAAACATTTGCATCAGTTAATACACTAAAAAGTATTTGAGTGTCACTTTCAGGATTCACAATTTGTTTACCTTGATTGTATGCCTAGGCAAGTTAGGATCAGCAGTTTCTTGAACAACTACAAATACAGAGTTCTAAATTGACAATCAACTTAAACCTCCCAGTAGCCTCATAAGCTTAGGTTTATCTTCATCGATCACCATTAGATCATTCATCAGCAATTTCGTCACTTTTAGCCCCCAGGTATTCTTAGCACGGTAAAACCTTGTCAGACTTTTGACATTGAAGCTGGCATCTGAATTATACCGCAAGCAAAAGGAGTTTACTCAGTCATATGACCTGCTACAACAATATTAAAGAGGCAAGTTAAAACCGTAACAATTCAAAAAGCTAGTAGCATTTGCAGTGGAACAGCACCAGTGATATCCAAAAGAGGAAAGAGCTAAACATTAGGGAAGCAGTAGCCAGAAATCAAATAGTGACTAATAGCAGAAAAATAGTATCAACATGAGCAGCCAATTGCACTGAAATACAATTAAAGTAAAGAATATTAGTCAAAATTTCTACGTGTACATAAATGAAATTACTGTATGTGAGCATTTAACCTTCATATTCAGTTAATTTTACCTCCAAAATGACATGTAACTAGGAGCTAAGTGGGAGTATAATTTGGCACAACTTCACCATTAAAGATAACATCGAAGATCTTTGTCAATATGACAATTTATATAGTTACTATGAAACATGTATACTCCTTCTAAATGGAGACTCATGTATTATGTAACAGATACACCAGTCTTCTAACAAAAATGTAGCCCTAATGACTTTGTTTCTGTAAACTTGGCATTAATAGCGAACAATGATAAACCTCTTGTGTACATTCTATTCTTTTTCTCCCTCTTTTACCTCTACTTTCATATGATATCAAGTCAACTTTCGATCTTGAACTCAATCTGTATTCCTTACTTCTATCGAAGTTAGATTTCAAACCGAAAGTCTCTCCTTTCACTTGTTTGACCTAAACCATGTGCTTCCATCTGTCGCTTGTTCACCTGGCATCTACTGCAAGCTCACCCTCCTGGAGGTCCCTGTTCTCTTCAGCAGCTCTTATTCCCCTTCTATTCTTCTCCATTGGCAGATCTTGTACCATTCAAACATGCATAAAGATGAAAAGGCACAAACAAAATCATTAGATTCCAAAAGAAACATCGCCGATAGTGCTTTCCTGGAATTTGAAAAATTACAAAATGTTCCAAGAATTCCATTCATTACTAGCTGTTTTGATCTGAAACCCACAATGCAAATTTTCTATGGCCAATTTGAATTCAAATAATCGTAAACCTAATTACAAGGAACATAAGTCCAACTATTTAATAACTCTGTGTGTTAAAGAAGTTGTGTGGGTGGTGGAGTGGGTGTGTCAGAGAGGGAGAGAGAGTAATACCTGTGATATAAGCCAGACAGAGAGCTTTATCACCAATAGTCATTGCAAGAACACTTACCACCATTAAAATGGTGAAATCGATAAGGGTCCCTTAAGATGATTTGACGCTGAAGGATCCCACAAACTAACTTGTAAACAGAATGACAATCGCCACAAACACGCAGATTCTTGAAAACTTTTATGGTTGCTCTTTCTGGAGTATTGATCAAGCCAAATGCAAGGGCAAGTCTCTCACTATGGGTCCAAAGGTTTTGCTCTTTTTGTTCTTCGTCAGTATCATGCAGAGCATAGCTTGTATCAGGGACATAACCAGCCTCTTTAATCATCTTTTTCAGCTCTGCCAGCTTTGAGTATATCTCACTGGTCTGTGGGTGGGATCGGTCACCTATTCCAAATGAACTCAAATTATCCTTCAACTTGACCCAACTGCTTGCAGGTTTTTTTTTAATGTTATTTGATTCCATTTGCCTCCTGACAGTCTCTACATCTTCCCATCTCCCAGTGGTGGCACATACATTTGAGTAAAGAACATAAGCAGAATCATCTAAGGAGTCAATTTTGAATAGATTTTCAGCAGCTTTTCTACCAAGATCATGATTTTTGTGGGTTTTACATGCAGCAAGTAAGCTCCGCCAAACAAGGTCAGTTGGTGGAACTGGCATTTTTTGGATAAAAGATTCAGCCTCTTGAAATCTTCCAGATCGCCCGAGAAGATCAACAATGCACACACAGTGCTCTATTCCAGCAGGAACACCAAATTCCTTCATCATTGAATGAAAGTATGCCAAACCTTCCTCCACTAAACCACCATGACTACATGCAGAAAGCAAAGAAACAAAGGTAACATGGTCTGGTTTCACTCCTAGTTCTAGCATGTCCTGAAAAGTTTCTTTAGCCTTTTCAAAATAACCAAGTCTAGCATAAGAAGATATTAATATGTTCCATGATAATCGTGATCTTTCGATTGAATCGGGAATGATTCTCAAGACATCATCTATTTCTCCGCATTTCCCATACATGTCCATTGCGGCATTTCTAACAAAATGGTTAGAGTCTAAACCAAGCTTCACTGCCAGGCTATGAAGTTGCTGGCCTTCCTCCAATATTGCCAACTTAGCCGTAGCACCAAGGCATTCAGATATGCTATACTGGTCCAAGTCTACTCCTCCATGTCTCATCTCCAGGAGAAGTTTCAATGCCTCCTCTTCATGGCCATGCTGAGCATTGGCTGCTATAATTGCATTCCATGTAATAGGAGTCCTATTAGTTACCTCATTAAAGATGCATCTACTACTATTAAGACTGCCACAGTTAGCATACATTTTGATAAGTGAATTGTGAACATACATGTCTGATTCAAATCCTGTCAGGACTACATAAGCATGAAGGGGCATCCCATGCTTCATCAGAGCATTCGGACACTTGCATGCACCAACTACATGGGCAAGTGTGATGTAGTCAACAGTTACACCTTCTATTCTCATCAATTTAAAGGCTTTAACTGCATCCTCCTGTTCATTGTTATCTGCATAACCACCAATCAGTGCATTCCATGTTACTTCATTTTGTTTTGTCATTAACTCAAATACTTTTTGCGCTTCAACCATCAACCCACATTTTGCATACATCGTAATCAATGCATTTCCAACAATCAGATTGTCATGTAGGCCTTTAAGAATTACAAATGCGTGAAGACTCTTTCCTTCGGTAGCAAATTCAGGGCCTAAACAAGCAGATATTGCACTTGTAAAAGTCACAAAGTTTGGATTTTTTCTTGAATGAACAATTTTGAAAAATACTTTTAGGGCATCTAGGCACCTTCCATCCTGAGCATAGCAGGCTATCATTGAATTCCATGAAATCAGATCCCTATCCCCCATAAACTGGAATACTGATTCTGCATCTTCAGACTTTCCAGCATCAGAATACATGCATATAAGAGTATTGCACACACAAATATCTAAATCATATCCAAGTTTCACAACAAGACAGTGAATTCCTCTGCCCCACTTTAGATTACTAATAGTTCCAGAACCTGATAATAGAGTTGAAAGTGTGGTACCATCTATTTCGTTATGAACATGACGCATCAAATGAAAACATCTGAGGGATTCTTCAAAATGACCATCATGTACATGTGCAGATATTATTGAGTTCCATGAGATGGTGTCACGTTCTTTCATGCCATTAAAAACAGAGCAAGCATCTCTCAAGCTACCAAGACTTCCAAACATCGATATGAGAGAGTTAGCGACAGAAACATTAGTTTCCAAACCACACTTAAGGACTTGAGCAAGCGCTTGATGGCCCATTGATTCGACCTCAAATAGCCCACAAGAACAGAAAACAGTTGCAAATGTATTAGCGTTGCAACTGACTCCTTCACATTTCATACGGTTGAATATCCTCATTACGTCACCTGGATCTCCTTGATGTAAACATGCAATCATTAATGCAGTCCACGAAACAACATTCTTCTGAGGCATCTCCTCAAAGATTTTGTTAGCATTGTATACTGACCCATAACTCCCATAAAAATGCAGAAGTGAAGTGCCCACAAACACATCACACAAGAGACCAGCTTTAACAATAAAATTATGAACCTGAGTCCCTTCAGAGACCATAAACTTTGACCGTTCACAAGCAGTAATCAAACTAGCAACCGCAAAGCCAGTAGGACTGATGCCAAACCCCCGCATTTGGTTAAACAAACCAACCGACTCGTGATACAAACCAACACGAACAAGCCCAGACATCATATTACTCCAAGAAGCCTCATTTCTTTCATCCATTTTGTCAAACACGTAGAGAGCATGGTAAGGTTGGTCAAACTTCGAGTACATGCTAATTAAAGTGTTGATGTAGAACACATTTAGCTTTATTAAACCCTTGATGCAAAGGGCATGCAAGGCTTTCCCAGTGACTTCTTTGGTGATTTGCGAGAAACCCTTTTGATAAAAACAGGAGACTTCGGGGTTTGGGTGGTCTGAGAGGGAAACAAATCCCCCAAGGTTTGTTTTTACATTTTTGGATCGTTCTTGGTATTGTTCTCGTTCGTCGTCACCTTCTGCCCATGATAATGGGATTGTTGAAATGAACTTTGACCTTGCGTTATTTTGGCGGACAAAAGTGAACGGTGAAGAAAATTTAGAGTGAAAAAGAGGCAGTTTCCAGGATAATTTTGCCAGCGCTAAGGATGGTAAAGAGCAGAGACTTGTGAGAACAACCCTGCCAGCTCCAACAGCTCGGTTGATGAAGATTCAGAAGGACTAAGAATAAGCTTGAAAACCTATGGCAGGTCCACAATCAAAGGTCACGAGTACGTTACACTTGAATTCAAGGCCTCTTTACGGATCAAACTACAATTTTAATTGGAATTGGTCACTTTTTTCTGCATCAATTTCCGACTTCTGAATCGTTTACTGTTTTGCTTTCTTCACCTTTGTTGTTTCTTCGGACGCCTTCCAATTTTCAAATTAAATTATATTTATTTCCAAGTAACCTTAGAAAGTACATATAGAATTTTCACGAAGTGAACTTACAAATCTTGTCTGGCACCAAAATAAAGACAATATGTAGCAAGTTTAATTGAAAAGTGTCAGCAATCGAGTAAAGTAAAAAGATAAAAGGAAATTGTTTGCTACCTCTCAAGGTTTCTTACTCTAATTTCTTTATCCTCTATCGATGTGATTACAGAAAATCTCCTTCTACAAGCATCGTGCACCTCTCTCTCACACTATCATTGCGTGCAGGACTTGCTCACTTATTTTTCCTAAACTGACTTGGTTTTTGGATTTGGTCTCAGCAGTCTATTTTTCCTTTGTTTCCAATAATATGCAAAAGATTACGAACAATGGCTTACTTCCTCGACATGTAGTAGCTTTGTAGGAGTAATCGCTTGATTTTCTATTGCTTTTGATTTTCAGTTATAGGTGAGAAATCCACCAACATTATTTCTTTTTTTTAGTTGCGAGAATTTCACATAATCGGGACAAACTTTTGTATTTAACGACTGTTAGAGCATGAATAAAGATCATTGGGTATTATCATAATTATTTTTTCCTGTCTTCTTTCCTTCTCCTATAATTTTCTTAAATTCTTATTATCATTGGTATGAGAGCTAGGTTGGCTTCGATGGGAACTCGACAACAAACTAACGCCGAGTTTTGTAATGAGGTACAAGAAGCACTTGGTCGCCATGAATCCATGTTTGATCAAATTCACTCCACCATGCAAACTTTGCTTTCCAAAGTCCAAAATATTGAGTTATATCAACATAATTCTCACCACACTTGTGAAGAAAATGAGAACCTCTTTAGGCAAAGGTCCCCTGAAAATATCTCTCACTAGGGAAACACGTCTTATGCTAACAACCAACAAAAACTCAAGCTCCATTTCCCGAAGTTTGATGGTACGGATGCACAAGGTTGGGTGTACAAGACATAGCAGTATTTCAAGTTCAGAGGTATTGCAATTGATCAACAGGTTGGCCTTACCTCCTTTCATCTTGAGGGCATTGCCTTGTAGTAGCACAGGTGGTATGGTAAATTCCAAGGACCAGTAACATGAGAGGAATTTACTAAGGCTCTTCTAATCAGGTTTGGTCTTACTGACTATGAAAATTCTTCGGAAGCAATCACTCGCCTTAGACAGATCACTACGGTTTCTGCTTATCAAGAAGAATGCGAGAAACTTTCTTATCGTATTGATAACTTGCCTCAACCTTTTTTGGTAGGATGTTTCATTGCAGGGCTTAAAGACAATATTAGGTTGGACGTTAAAATCAAACACCCTAGACATTTGGTAGATGCCATTGGAGTAGCAAGATTAGTTGAAGAGAAGCAGGATTTACAAAAGAAAAATATCAGTAGCAGCCACACCCCTTGGACCAACAAGAGCAACGTACAACCTAGCATTTTAGGACCTCCACCTACTTGAACCAAGACAGATACTCATAGAGGCCCAAGCCATAAAAAGGAGATGACAGAGATACTTTTATGACCTGTATAACGAAGAGATAGTGAGCAACGTAGAGTTAGGCGAACCCTCCATGACAGGACATGTTCTTAACAGGTGCGCTTGGGTAAGGATCATGAGGGGTGAAATTACAAAGGTTTTGAGAGGGATGAGGAGCAAAAGGGTCGTAGGGCTGGATGAGATCCCTATAGAAGTATGGAAGTAGTTAGGAGTTGTCGGTATTGAATGATTAATTCAACTCTTTAATGTAATCCTAGAGTCAGCCAAAATGTCAGATGAATGGAGATTAAGTAGGTTGATCCCTTTATACAAGGCCAAAGGGGACATCCAAAAATGTCACAACTATAGAGGTATCAAACTTTTAAGTCATACCATGAAGCTGTGGGAGAAGGTAATTGAAAAGAGAATACGAAGAGCTGCTTCTATGTCGGCGAACCAATTTAGATTTATGCCTGGTAGGTCCACGATAGAAGCGATACATCTACTCCGTAGACTCATGGAATGCTACAGGGAATGAAAATGGGATTTGCATATATTTTTTATTGATTTAGAGAATGCGTATGACAGGATTCCTAGAGATCTCTTATGGAGGTGTCTGGAGGTAAAAGACATTCCTGTTACCTATATTAGAGTAATTAGGGATATGTACGAAGGAGTTGACTAACATAAGGACGATAGGAGGCAACATAGAAGCGTTTTCTATTAGTGTTGGACTCCACCAAGGATCTGCGTTAATCCCTTTGTTATTCACATTACTGTTAGATGAAATTACCAAACATATTCAAGGAGAGGTATCTTTATGTATGTTATTTGCAAATGATATTGTCCAAGTGGATGAGACCAAGGAGGGGGTCAATTCCAAGTTAGAATGCTGGAGAGATACGTTAGAATTAAAAGGTTTTTAAATGAGCAGGTCTAAGACGGAGTATTTAGAATGCAACTTTTCGGGAAACCAGATGATACATGAGGTGGCGGTAGCAATTGGTACAGACATCATACCACAGAGGACGAGTTTTAAATATCTCGGGTCTGTCATTCAGAGTGATGGTAATATCGACGCCGATATAGTACATCGTATCAAATCAGGATGGGCCAAATGGAGAAGCGCATCAGGGGTTTTATGTGACAAAAAGATTCCTTTAAAACTTAAGGGGAAGTTTTATAAAACGATAATCCATCCAACCATATTATATGGGAAAGAGTGTTGGCCTACCAAATGTAGGCATATAAGATAATTGTCGGTAGCAGAAATGTGTATGCTTCGGTAGATGTGTGATATTACCAAAAGAGATAAGATCCGAAACCTAGTGGTGAGAGATAGATTACAAGTAGTTAGCCTTGCCGACAAGTTGAGAGCGACAAGGCTTAAGTGGTATATGCATGTGCATAGGAGGCCCTCTGATGCTCCAATACGAAGATGTGAGGGAATAATACTTAGTGACTATAAGAGGAGAAGAGGAAGACCTTACAAGAACTAGCGGGATATGTCAGAGTTGGCCCTTAATGAGGTAGTAACTAGTAATAGAAAAGTTTGGCGTGATCAGATAAGGGTAAAGGATTAACCTTTATAGTTAGCCAAAATAGTATAGCGGTTATTAAGTGATGATGTTTCACGATGCACAGATTAGCATGTAGGAAGTCATACCCAACGCTCTCTCTCCCCCTTTATAAAGGTAAGTATTGGACAAGGCTTACGGGCATTAAACTTGGCTTCACAGGACAGGTGTAGGAAGACAGTAGGATGTCATTCCGTCCGACTCTCTGAGGAAGGTCTCGCTCCTTATTTGGAGATGAGAAAGGTTGGACTTTATAACCTATTAGGTACTTGCAGATCTTAATGAGACCATCAAGTATTTCCCTATCACTTGTATTTTCATTTATTTATGTTTTTATTATATTTTTAGTTACATGGAAATTTTCTGCGCTAGTTTTTACTTTTCTTTATAATTTGCGTCATTTTTATATTATCTCATTTAAATGAGGATCTACCAGAAACAACCTCTTTATTATATAGAAGTAAAGTTGTGTATTATGATATCTCCTCAAATACTACTTTATTGCGAAATTTTGAAATAAGTGATAATAATGACGACGAAATTAGGAGTCAAATCTAAACATAAAATTGTTGTCCTCAATGATCAGAACTTCCTAGAGCCCGTAACCCTTCCACTGACCTCTAGCCCAAGCAATCAAGGCAGGGAATGTTGGTCTTTTTCCAATAAAGAAACCAACTAGGGTAACATTCCACTTTTTAGCTCTATCGTGTAAAACGTGAGGTGGGGTCCAACAATTTGTTTCCCAACTGGTTTGTTTGGCTGTGGCAATGTCTCTGTGTTGTGAGGATGTGAATTAATAATCAATAAAATAGTCTCTTTCAGTAATTAATAGAAAACTCAAATATAATTTCTTGTTTGATGCTTCTTCACAGACACGCACAAACCGACACGTATTGGACGTCTTTGTAATGGAATTGCCTTCTTTCGCCAGTTTCAGAATTTTCAATTTCGTGACTTTTCAAAAGCTTGCTCCTTCTGTACTTGCCACAAAGTTTTGAAGGCGAAAGTCAAAAAGGGACGACAAATCGATCGCCGAGTGTCGACCTCTACACGGCCTAAATTCTAATGTGAAGACTAGCTTGCACTTCAGTAGTTAGGTTCGAGTTGGTTTTGTAGACGTGTGCAGACAAAAGTTTGACTTTACCTACCAATAGTAACATTTCCAAATCTGAGTTTGATATGTACTTGCAAGGACTTTGGGAATGTATCGCTGCAATCATTCATCAAATCAGAGCCTAATTTGCTGATTACAAGTTGTTGGGGCTCATACCAACTAAAACAGCTCAACAAAGAACAAAACCAAGGAACTTTTATCTAAGCCCTGTATGAAAGTTTAATTAAATTTCATATACCGATTCTATCTTATACCTAAAAGGGTCTGTAAAATCAGACCCAGTTACCTGTATATCAACGTCAGTCCAATTTAGCCATTATGGGCTAGCTGAGATAAGGAGCTGTCATTTTCTGTTCATGTCTATTGATCCTCTAGCTCAAGTTCGCTTTCCAAGTAGCGCAGCCACATTCGGTTGTCAACTTCCCAGTTATTGTGCGAGTCATTAAGGTTTAAGCTATAGCTACTCTCGGGAATATGCAAATGGAGGTCTGAATTGGACTGGAAGGAACTGAAGCCATCTAACATGTTCCAAAAATCGTAGTCATAATCTGACTGGATCCCATCAGCAATATCTGGCAATTCTGGCTTGTTCACCTCATCTAAAGCAGCATGGCCGTTATAATCTGAACGCGGATCTGTTTGTAATTCTTCTGGCTTTGAAACGAAAACTTGGCCAGAGCTCGTCATATTGGAGTTATTGGACGATGTTGGGAATTCTTTTTGCTCCTTAGTCTCTTTAGGTTCATTAGAATCTTCACTTTTGAGATCCTGTATGCTGTCCATGGTCCGAGGCTTCTTGGTCGTCATAGAAACTTGCTTATGATCATGGTCATGTGCATTTTCAGAATTTCTTTTTCGGGACTGCGGGATCTCACTGGAGAAAGAACTTGAGGAAATGGTAGTAGTGGAGGACTCATTGGAGTCATCTGTCTTAGTGTTATTCCCATTTTTGAATGAGAGTCTTTTTTTTAAGTGGGTGTTCCATACATTCTTGATCTCGTTGTCTGTTCTTCCTGGCAGTCGGGATGCGATTGTTGACCACCTGTAAAATAAGAGGATAATAGTATAATACTTTGAATCATTCTATAATTATCGCAGTTGCAGCGACATGGCAAGCTTAGATAATTGTCAAATCTAGGATTGGCATTGAATATGGCAATTCAACTGCAACTGTAATACTGCTGACAACCAGAAATTTGATTTTTGTGTCTGCCTGTCAACAGCAACGCTGTACAAGAAGATAGAAACAAGAAAAGAAATGCTAGTGGCCAAAGTTACCTGTTACCTAAGGCTTTGTGTAGGCTTATTATGGCGTCCTCTTCCTCTTTGGTGAAGTTCCCACGCTTGACGTCAGGTCTTAGGTAATTAATCCATCTTAAACGACAGCTTTTCCCACATCGCAACAACCCTGAAGCAAACGAACAAAAGTTAGCAAAGTTGTATCAGAAAATTTTGTTCATTAGTTAGTATAGTTTCAACGAGGTCATATATAATAATCCAACCACCTTGTGGTTGAAATTTCCTGCTCATTTCTTTCTTACATCATCCTTGCGCGTCTATCTAGAATTTGAAATTACCAAAATGAACTCAATTTTAAAAACAAAGTTCTGCTGTTAGTATACTAAAGATTCGTTACAAGCATATGAACATGGAGGATATGTATGATATGGCCAACTTTATACTAAAGATTCGTCACAAACATATGAACATGGAGGATATGTATGATATGGCCAAATTCTCTGATATACAGGGATTGAGAGGGAAAAGGGAAAGAGCAGAAAACGTTTTTGTTATGCCAAGAACTGGTAAATCACATAAACATGTGGTTGGGTTTGGATTATGCATTGGGCATGAGCACAAACGCAAACTGGAAACTGACCAGCTTGTTTAGGGAGAGCCCTCCAATTTTGATGTCCATGCTTCTGAATGAAAGAGACAAGGCTCATGTCCTCGGCAGGGCTCCATGGACCTTTCTTCACTTGATTCTTGTCACAGCATGGAGCTCTTCCTTTACCCATATTTACTTCCCTTAACGTTGGATACGAAAACTCCTTACCCCCCCACTTCTCTATCTCTCTCTCCTCTCTCGCTCTTTTATAAGACAAAGTCTGTCTGACGAAGTGAAATCGACAAGGCTCATGCCTTTAAAAGGAAGATCCCGAAAGCGTTGATAAATGTCCACAAATTCAACAAATCTGTTTTATTTATATATAAATTTCTGTATCAACTCCACACTTCCCTACTAGTTCAGTGATCTCACTATGCTTAATTCCTTCCGCTTAACCAAAACCATGCTTTAAACTGAGTGTGAACTCGGGGTTGCTATTGTGGGGCCTTCCCCATCACAAAAATGGCATTAACTTGCCATCTCTTTTTTTCTTGGACGTCATACTTTCTCATATTCTTTACTTGTAAAATTTTCAACTCAAAGATATGGTTTTATATAATTACACTTCAAGTACGTCCAGTGTGTTCGTGGATATCAAAGCATTAACAAGAAGAAGGCATGGAATATGACGGCGTCTTTAGCCGGGTGTCTCTTACATGTTAGTGCTCTCGTCACCAACTAATTCTCATCTTTATTCATGCACTGATAATTCCAAATAGCACGGTCAGCCCTTCTCGTCGCGCAAGTCCTGGGCCCGGCGTCTGCAGTATCGTCAAAGAGAAGACAACCGGGCCAAGGAAAAAAAATGTTTGGTGACAAAAATGGAAATGAAAATCGCCGTTTAGGTGCATGTATCTCCATTTTCAATGCAACTGTTGGTCTGATCAGTTCTAATCCAAATTTAGGAGAAATTGCTGATTGTATAAGAAATCAAATCATACATACGTGATAATCACTAATTTCTAGAGAAAAAGTAATCCTTACTCAAACACCCATCCTCCATAACCATTTGTTACAATTGTTGAAATATAAATAAAAAACGAACAAAAAAATAAAAAAGATGAAACCAGGAAGATAAAATATATATATATAGTATATATAATTCGCTACTGAACTTTGAGAATTTTTATTTATGAATAAGGTCTTATCAAATTAGAAAATTAGACATATGCAAATGCAAATGAAATTCAGGTGTGATGTGCACAGACCAAAAATTTAGTCGGATCACATCAAAAACTTATTATCAAAACAAGAATGATTGTAGTTCTATTAAAAGATATTCTGGTCAATTAATGTCAATCCTTGAAACATCTTTTTGTTTTTGTTTTCTATGCCCCTTTTATTATCTTTCAATCTTTCCCCTTTTTCATCCTCTAATGTTATTTCGCCTTTTTTTTTTTAATCTATCCGTCACTCTCTTCTATTGAAATTAAGATTGATATACTTTAGGAAGTCAGCATAAGATATCCTCTTTAAACCTCCTAGTCAAGGGACTCAAGTATCTATAATACTCCCTTACATCAAAATTTCATACACTCTTTTAAAATGATCTATTGAAGTCGAAAAGCTAGAACCATTGGCTATGATCCAACCCTAATTAAGGGATATTTGCTCACTCACTATAATAAAGTTGACATTTGGCTATTTACTATAACAGGTTTGTTTTCTTTGCCTTCATGTTTTCTTCCCTTAATTTTATTGGAAAGCAAAGTCAGTAGAGAAAAAATGAAACACCTCATAATCAAGGGTTAAAATCATTTGTAGTTGTCGCAATCTAAGATCTTTGTTTGCAAGTTATAATTATATCAATAAACAATATATTATTTCTTCTACCTTATATTTTTCTTTCATAAAACAGAGTTAGAAGGAACAACTTGGATAAAAGAGTGATAGGATCATACTATATAAAGTCACTCGCTGTAACGAACATAAAAGGTGGATGTCAAAAGTGTTAGAGAAGTGCTCTAAAGGCAATCACCTTTAACACTTATTGTACAAATAATTTTATAATTAATAAAGACATTTTTATTATTTCGATGTTCATACGTTTATAGATTTGATGTTGAACTTAAATTGATTTAATGAAGTCCTTAATACAAAACATAACATGGAGGAAATCATGATGAGATTATGATAATAAGATTCCTATCATATGTAATTATGTTAGTATCTAAACTTTCCTAGTCATACGATAAATGAGATGGGATTTCATTAATCCGGATATATTAGTGCATGTTATACTCATTGATTAGATCAAACAGTAGATCTCATAACCTGTAGATATGAGTTACTTAGAGTTAACATGTAGATGTTTACTAAGGGTAGTAAGTACATTGGATTGATCTACTATGAGACAATCATACGAATATTTTATTCCAATGTCAATGATATTCTTATCATAACAATGGTGCAAGTATCCTTTGACTTAAGGTGATCAAGGATATCTCAGATACTGATCCTGTGCTTTAATTCCATTCATCGACGCCGTTCAGGGTTACTCATAGGGTGGTGATTGAGTATAGCTTGAGGTATTTAGAGGTAATTGAGTAGTCAATAAAGGATTCACCACTCTTGATAGAAGGAGATGATACCCACGGCCTCTTATTGGGGTCATTACTCGGGAGTCCCTGGCCAGAGCAGATATGTGTCATGAAGAGAGTCTTCAGTGATACACAGAAGAATGAGATCCTCAGGAAAAGATCTAATAACACTTGAACCAGATGTGACGTAGTCAGTTTAGTAGGAGTTGACATTTTGACCATATTCTAAATCAAGTGGGGTATAGATGGTGAAAGGACGAATTGTATGGCAACATTGTTGGCCCCTGAATTTTTTTTAAAAAAAGTATGATTAGATTAATTTTGGGATTTTGCTTGATTAATATATCTTGGAATTGATTAGCATGTTAATGTAAATAAGATAATATGACATAGGCTAAGGGTTTTGAAGTATTAAAAGTAGTAAGAATTCATAAAAGGGTGTTTTCGGTAGCTTACTTAAGTTTAAAAACCATAGGACTTTTCTCAATCGTTAAGGGTAAAATGGAGAGAAAGAAATGTTGTCTTCTTCCTAAAGAGGGGGGAAAATGAAAACGAGAGAGGAAGAAGTGAAATAACAAATCAAAGAGAGAAAGAAGAGAGGTTTTAGTGGTTGAGAGTAAAGAAGAGAGTTTGAGCTAGGGTTTCATCTTTCCTAAACCTTCTAGAGAAATTTTGAGATTGTGCAAGAAGGGAAAAAGGTAGAGAAAGACAAGAGCTTTCTTTTGAACCAAACATTTCTTCATTTGGTGAAGATTTAAGGTAAGAGCATTTTTAATGCTTTGAATTTTTGAAAGGGTTTTAGTTCAAAGAGCTTAGAAAATGCATAGGTTTAAGTACTCTAGGAGCAATCTTAGTAAATGTACTTTGTGGATCTTTAATTTTTGCAACCCATTTTGAACTTGGGATTTTTGTCCATGAAAAGAAAATCAAGAAAGACAAGAAGAGCAAGAGGAGAGGCACATTTGAGTAAGTTATAAGCAAGAAAATTCAAGGTGCCTTCTACTTTTATAATTAAGTAATAAGCCATTAAAGTTTCTTTCAAGAAATGGAAATAAATGATTCCAACTACTTCTAAAATGTGCAATTATTGTTTCCTTAAATGTTTTGAGAATGAGCTGCATATTTTTGCATATGAAGTTTTTTTTATTTATGAAAATGATTTTTTTTGAAAAGATATCAAGCTTAAGAAAAGAAGTTTCTAAAATGTGTCTTTTGGGCAATATGTTTTACAAGCCATGAAATACATGTTATGTGGGTTTGTGTTGGTCCCTTAAGTTAAGTCAAGTGTACTTTGACAAAAGGCTTCTCCCGTCTGCCCGCTAGTGACCTGGAGCTCCTTTATGATCTCCCATAAGTTTACGACTACACAAGACCATTATGTAAAAATTCGTAGTACGTTCTGTTTTGGATCCACCGAATCATTTTGATATGCTTATGTGCTTATAATAAATTGAAAAGAATAATGCATACATAATTTTGTGCTCATGATAAATTGAGAAGAATGATGCATACATAATTTTCATAAATGTAAATTTTGCAATGAAAGTGATTTTATGAATGGTTTTGCTTATTACCGATTACAAAACTGTTACCTACAGGCTTTACGCTTACCCCCATTCTCCTACCCATATTCAGGTGATGAGCAAGATATCGAATAGTCAAGGGTTAAGGCATCACTCCGATATTTGTTTATTTTGTATTTGAAGCAAATCTTGTGAAAAAAGGCTTTAGTTGCATTTTGAGCAAATCATGATTCTTGTATCTTTTGTATTTTGAGATTTTGATGTATTAATGTATTTGCAGCTTAAAATGTCCACTAAAGCTTTGTAAAATTTTTATCTTTTGATGTAAATGGTATATGTTTGCATTTTTGCTCATGACACTCTCAAGTTTGTACATTGCATTTTTTTTAAGCTTTCATAAGGGAAAAATTGGTGTTCTATCTTCAGGAAAAAATCTGGATTGATATAGGTTGAAGTAGAGAAAGGTTCTTTTAGAAAGTTGTAGATCTTTCTTTTAGCTTTCTAACGATATATAGTATGTAATTTTTATACTTTTGAGTTGAAAGTTATGGTCCTTATAAGGAGAGATGCTCAGAAGTATAAATGTATCGTCTGTGCTAACGTCATATCGTCTATAACGACGTCATATCGTCTGTAAAAATGAATTGTCTATGATGACATCATATATTCTATGATGACGTCATATCGTCTGTAAATATGTATCATCTGTGATGACATCATATCATCTATAATGATGTCATATCGTCTATAGTTGATTTTCTGCATCTTCTGTTGTTGACCGCAACTTCTCTTTCTGTATACTAAAAGCTACTTCATTTTTGACCCTTCAGACGATAGAATATATCTTTAAGGTCTTCATAAAAGTTGTAGATCCTGAAGTCCTCTTTCTAACCATCTAAAGAACACTACAATATGATATTTTTAGGGAAAGCTATGGCAATTTTCCCTATTCATCTACTTTTTCCAATTCATCTGCTTTTTCCTTTGGTTTCATCTAACCCTATCGTCTACTCCATTTTTGACGCTCCAAAAGATAGAATCTATCTTCAAGTTCTTCACAAAATTTGTATATATTGAATTCCTCTTTCGAACCATCTAAATAACGCCCTAATATGATATCTGTAAGGAAAGTTATGGCAATTTTTTCCAATTCGTCTGCTTTTTCCTTGGGTTTCGTCTGACCTTATCGTCTACTCCATTTTTGACCCTTCAGACGATAGAATCTATCTTCAAGGTCTCAAAAAAGTTTTATATCTTGAAATCCTCTTTCGAACCATCTAAAGAACATCCTAATCTGATATCTGTATGGAAAGTTATGACATTTTTTTCCATTCATCTACTTTTTTCCAATTTGTCTGCTTTTTCCTTTGATTTCGTCTGACCCTATAGTTTGCTCCATTTTTGACCCTTTAGACGATATAATTTGTCTTTAAGGTCTTCATAAAAGTTGTATATCTTGAAGTCCTCTTTCGAATCATCTAAAGAACACCCTAATTTGATATTTGTAAGGAATTTATGGCAATTTTCCCCATTAATCTATTTTTCCAATTTGTCTGTTTTTTCATTTGGCTTCATCTGATCCTATCGTCTGCTCCATTGTTTCCCCTTCAGAAGATAGAATCTATTTTCGAGGTCTTCATAAAAGTTGTATATCTTGAAATACTCATTCAAAACATCTAAATAGTGCCTCAATCTAATATTTATAGAGAAAGTTATGGCAATTTTCTTGATTCGTCTGCTTTTTTGATTGGTTTCATCTGATCCTATTATATGCTCCATTTTTGACCCTTCAGATAATAGAATATGTCTTTGAGGTCTTCATGAAAGTTTTATACCTTAAAGTTCTTTTTCAAGCCATCCAAAGAACACCTCAATCAAATATCTATAGTGAAAGTTATGACAATTTTCCCGATTTGTCTGCTTTTTCCCATTCGTTTGCTTTTTCGTTTGGTTTCATCTGATCCTATTGTCTGCTCCATTTTTGACCCTTCAGACGATAGAATCTATCTTCAAGGTTTTTATGAAAGTTGTAGATCTCGAAGTCCTCTTTCAAGTTGTCCTAAGATGATCTTAATCTGATATCCTTAATGATAGTTATGCTAATTGCCCCAAGACTGGTGCAATATGATTGAGGTCAAACCCTGTATGATTCTTTCATCCATAACTTTGTTATGGGATCTCCAAACGAGATGATTTCTTGTCTCTAAATAAAATAGAGACAAAGAGCCGCAAACGTTCTGAACAAGCTAATAAGAAATTTCAATTTGAGGTTTCCCAAAATCTGTTCAGAAATAGGAGGAATGAGTTGTTTGAGGTTTGTCTTGGTGTGGGCTCGCCACCTTTGTGGGATACGTGTTCAAATGTCACTTAGGATGTTAGGCTCATGACTTATGAGGGCGGGGTGCCCAACAACATTGCTTATGAAACGATTCATAGTCAAACCACTAACTTTCTAGTCAATTGAATGTCATGACGTGTTGCTAGATACCGCTCTTAACTTACTTGAATTAAATATTAATTTAAGTGGTCAACATAACCGGGAACCTAATGGGTCACACATATAGAAGATCTGAAGGATGGGTAAAATGGTCTTGAATGATAATTCAAGATATGAGAGAGTATTTCAGGATTGTATCGCAATGTGATCGTATTAGAAAATATTGCATGGAATGGATTAGAAACAAGTGTTGTTGGCTTTCATTAATGCATGTTATTCATGGTCATTAACTCCCCATATCTTTCATTAATGCATACTATTCATGGTCATTAACTTTCTATAACTTTCATTAATGCTTGTTATTCATAGTCATTAACTTCCCATAACTTTCGTTAATGCATGCTATTCATGGTCATTAACTTTTCATAACTTTTCATTAGTGATGGGGGCTATAGAAGGCCAAATAGTGCAGAAAATTGAAATGATTTTCATGCATCTTGTGTAAGACACAAGAAAAGAAAAAGAAAGATTCTTTTTCTTACATACACACATTTTCTCTCTAACTCTTTCAAGAGTTCTTGACTTTGCTAATACAAAGAAAGAATTCTACCCATCTCCTAGTGAGGTTTTATCCTTCTATCTTCGTGTGGACTTTCATTAGAGATGGTATGTGTTGATCGTTGTGGTTTATGACAACCCAACATGGAAAGGATTAAAGAACGAAGGAGATTGTCATAAAGGTATGTAAACATTTTATATTTCATGTTTTTGTTTTTCTATATCTATATGCATGGGTAAATCTAGTTTTTGAGGTTTGATTTATTTTCGTTGCATATAATTAATATATATTATGTATGATATGCATGATCGAAACCTAATAAGAAGAAATAAAAGCCAATTATATAAGTATAGAATTTTGCTTAATATTTTAGTTCATTTATAAATGTAGTAGTAAGTAATAATATTTGGATTGAATATTGGTTTTATTCTTTAATTTTAGAATAAGATGTAAGAGTTGTTAGAGAAATCTTTGTCTGAGGGGAATGAGTTTATTGTAAAAGACATTTGCAATATCATACTTGGCACACATTTTGACTATATCAGAAATATTAACTATGACCCTAAGCCAAATGTTTTAACCTAATCAAATAAAACAATCATTCAATAATTTCAAGAGGAAAAAAAGGTGCTTAAGGTTGCATCTCGAGCAAAAATAGCAAAATATAATATGTTATTCAGAAGATTACTTGGCCTGAATTATTATAGAAATGAAGAAGAAGCAAAGGGTATTGATTATATTTCTTATTGTTTTTTCTTTTAATTCCTATTTGTATTGTAATTTAAATTTAATACTTTTTTCTCGTATTACATAATTGATGAAGATGCAACTGCTGAGTTATTATCTCCTGAATGATAAAGTTATGTGACGCTTGTTTTAATTAGAACATATTGTTTCAATACTCACAATATTTTAAGTATAATTTAAATAAGTTTTTTTATTATTACAAGTTCATCGACATATACAATACTAGCTAGTCGTTCTAGTTATGTTCCTTTTTTTGTAATATAAGCATTTATAATTTGTAAACCGGTCTATTTATTTATTTATTATTGTGTATTGTAATTAAAATCTTGTATATAAATAATATTCTTTTTGTTAGTGTAATTTACTTTATTTTTTATATACTATGCTTAATATTTTAAATTTATACAATAATATGGAATAAAATATAACAAATAATGTATTATTTAATTACATAACAATTGATTAAAACTAATGTTTTAAACATCTAACCAATAAAAAAAGAAGGGACATGCGGGTATGTCTGAACAACATGACTATCACGCTCTTTAGAAAGATCAAAGACTAACGCTGCGTTTGGTTAGCGTCTACAGTATGCAAAGACGAGACTAGACGGAACAGGACAGGATATGACAGGACAAGAATTGAAGACAGGAGATGTTTGGTTGCAATGGACAGAACAGAGATTATTGTCCTCGTCCTGAGTACAGAAATATGTTTGGTTGCTGTCTTCAGAACAAAAAACAGTGTCAATGACAGAAATGCCCTTGTAGTGTAATAAGACTTGTTAATGTAATTCAATGTTGTTATTATTATTATTATTATTATTATTATTATTATTATTATTTGAGGCTTTCAGTCTTGCAATTTGATAATTAATTTTGAGTGTTAAACTTTCTGCACATAGATGTCAAGGTGTCACGTCTGACAAAGGACGCGATGATAAAACATGCTACTTAAATTATAGGTTTCGTTTTCTTAAAAGGAAAATAACATTACAGAGAGTAAGAAAACAAAGGGTAATCGTCACTCCACTCGGTAAAGTAAAAGCATTTTCTACGCAACTGATTTGAGCCATTAAACTTGATTGATTGATTAAAATCGATTTAGGCAAATAAAATTAAGAGGACGATTGATTTGAGGGAACGAAAATGAAGGAAGGGAATAATTAAAAAAAGTAGCGTTTGTTTTCAAATTTTCAATTATAAGAGAATAGATTTATCTCATTAAATTTGGGAATATACTAAACCTACTAAGGGGGATAGGTATCGAATTTTCATTCCAATCTAAGTTTTATCACGTCTATTTTTTACTCTTTTGTCCCCAGCCTTTGTCCTATCATCCTCTTTATTTCCTTATTGTCTCTCAATTCCTTAAGATCTTCCATCCTATCTTATCGCGTCTCATCAACAAATGAATTTTTTATTCTGCGCCTCCAGGTATATTTTCTGAAATCCCTCATTTTAATTTGATATTAAATGAACTGGATAGAACCAGATTTCATCTCATTGTAAATGGAGCTTTTACTCCTTTTTTTCTTATATATTCTCGTTTTATAATTTAATCAAGAGAATAATCAATCTGCTTTATGATTTGATGAAGTGAAAGTGCATATGGTTATAAATTGAATGAGAATCATAAAACCAATCTGCTCCTTTTTTTCCTTATAATTATTGTTTTGTGATTTAATTTGATTTTTCATATATGGTTTTAACTCTTTTATTAAAAAAAAGGAAAACATATAGCGAATCGTTTTCTACGTTGATGTTTGTTTATTTGTTTTGTAAAACTCTTAATGACTTTCAAGAAAATGGTATTATATTATCTTTCATTCTTATTAATACAACAAACCAAACAACATTATTGGAATTAATACAGAAACTCAAGTTACAAACCAAACATCATTTTTTTTTATTTTTCATACCCATCCCCATCCTTATTCTTTTATACTATTATACCCATATCTATAACTAATTATGTGCTCAAACCAAATGCCTACTAAGTTCTGTTGTAGGACAGTTCTCCTTAAGGATCACTATTTTTTAGCACCCACTAGGAGACTGCATACCTCTCCTAACAAAGGATGAGTCGGGGGTCAGTTACTCACGACCCAGCATGTAATTTGTCTTGTACCTTCCCTTTTATAAAAAAGAAATATAAAGTTATGAGAGGGGGTGGGGATGGTTAATTATTCAGTTTTAAGAATGGATAAGCTGAAAACTATGATGCTCTTCGGTGTTCAACGATTTTTTTTGGTTACCCACGAGGTGTCTTATGAGGGTCCTAACTATGGAAAGGCACCTTTAAGTCATCCACTCCCAGACTAATCCCCGCTCGAGTCGGGTAGGTCCCTTGTAAGAGGTAAAGCTCTAGTCTCAAGTTTTAAACGGCTGCATACATGAGGGCGGTTCGAACCCTCGACTTCACTTAAGCTAGAAGAACCCTTTACCAACTCACCTGCACCCTGGGGTTGGTGTTCAACGAATTTATTAAGGATTGAACTGATTCTTATTGACAGTGGTGGTCAGATGTAAACCATTGGTTATGTTGTTAAATAATTTTATACCTTCTTTATTTGCTCATTAATTCTTACTTTAGTTTATGTTTTTGGAGTTGATTGCAATTTTATGTATAATATTATTATTTTAATTAATAAAGATATTTTTATCTTTATATTTTTATTAATTAAATATGATGTTGTAATGCTAAAGATAAACTTCTTAAAATAATTAATGTGCAATTAAAATTACGATAAGATCATAATTATGAGATTTAGTTTCCATTTATGTATTATTCATAAATTATTCCTAGTTTATGTAATTTATTTCATAAATAAAAGTATAAAGATGCTTAAACAAATATGTGCATGTTTGTTAGTGAATAAGTACACCGAACTAAGTTGCTAATGAAGATCCCAAACAGAATATTACTTTTATATATGTGCATTTTCTTATTATAATGGTTGTATAATTGATTATTAGATTTGATATTACCAAAGTATCTCGTACAAGAATTATTATATTTGGTGCTCTTTATGATTTATTCTAATTATAGGAGCTCAATCGGTAGTACTTAAAAATAGTAATAACCATACAAACATAGTTGGTAAGTTAATAAAATGATTCGTCACACTAAAGTAATTAGACATAAAGTTTAAATTTTCTTAATTAGTAATGATTTAAGAAATTCTCTAGTCAGAATAAATCGACATTTGAAAATATATTTTCAAATATCAATTATAAATTAATTACTAATTAACAAAAATAAACATTATTTGATTTAAAAAACAAATATTATATCCAAACTCTATAAGAACATTAGATGCCAAAAGAATTAAAATATACATCATATCATGCATTGATAGGTTGAGTTAAATTGTTTTAATATTCATAATATTTGAGTGGTCATGACATGTTACTCTCTATTATGTAGTTATCGTTAGAGTGTAGATGCTTGGACAGCTCGTGGTTGACTCCTTTAAAATACTTTCGATAGGAATTCAAATTATGTTCAATTCAATTATTTTTATAATTCATATTTTTCAAGTTATTAAATTATTAAGATCCAATCAAGAAGGCATAAAATTTTAATTTTTCTGCTATGCTCGTGATTTGATCATAACTAGTTTCTCAACAATCGTATCAAAATCTCCTCTAATTGATTAACTTGATTATTATTGATTTGATAAAAAAAAAATCCTAAAACTATCAATTAGGGTTTGTGTTAATTTATTAAAGATTAAAACCAATTATCCATGTTTTCTATTCTCTGGAAAACCATGTCTCCCGTATGTATCTGTTTAGTTTGTGTTAAAACTAAACCGCATACTTGTTGAGATTTGGCATCTTTGTTGTCCCATATTGGTTGGTGGTCGGGTCGATCGTGTTGGGCCCGAACCCAGTCAAAACCACTCGTGGGCCGATCGATCCATTCTTCAAAGATCATCTCCTACCTAATGGCTATGTCAAGCCCAAGCCCAATCCACGCTCTTCTCAGCCCGTCCGTATGAAAGAGACCCCCATGCACACGTAAAGACCTAACCCTAGCGTCCATCCCATATATAAGGTATAATTCTCCCATAACAGAGGTACACAATCACAACCCTAATTCTCTCTGATTATAGCAGACCTACCTTCACCAAAAAAACTTACTTGAGCGTCGGAGGGGCTAATCGGGACACAACCCCCGATGTGCCTTCCTTGTTTTGCAGGTATCTTGACACTGAAGCTAATACAGAAAGCAGCCGATCACATGGAGCATAACGACAACGTTCAGTTCAGCCAGAATCCGGCAGAACCAATGGCCATCCTCCTTTATGTGAATCTTTTTAGTGGCAGCCCTCTCTTCTTTTGTTCTATCTTTCCAAAAACTGCTAACACTCAAAGATAATAAAAAAAAATAGCAATTTATCATACATTTACTCCAAAACACTATACAATTTACCAACATTAATGCATCAAACAAAAGCTTATCAATATCTCTATCACAAATAGACTCATATTAGCCTTTAATGAAAGGTTAAGAACTATGAGAGAAGTAAAGGAAAAAAAAGGTGAATATGGCTTGTAATATGGTTCAAATGCAAGAAAAAGAAGGAAAAGGCTTAAATTGGTTAACATATAATCCAAGTGGCTTTTTAACCATTCAAAATGGTCAACCTAAAGGCACTTGTCATTTTAATTCATCTAGTGCAATAATGTGGTCTTGACATGCATAAGAGAGGAAGTTCTAAAAAAATCAAACAATATAATAATCAATCAATTTACAAAATGGAGAATAAAATAATGAATGTTCGTAGGCTCAAAAGCTCACAATGTCAATTAACCCGTGTTAGATCCTTTTCCAATTTTCATTTAAATTAATCATCAAAGCAATTTCTCAATGTGTAGTAGGTAATAATTAAACCATTTATGCTAATCTTTATGTTTCTTTTTAGTCTAAATCAATGATTAATGATAACAAAAATCATTTAGGGATAGACTTCAAACCAATCGAGACCTTTAAAGAGACAAGTCGAATAAAAAAACTAAAAAAGCTCAATAAAATTTGTTTTTTACAAAAATTTAGCCAAAATCATAAAAGCATATATAAACAAAAGAAAATTTATTAAACAAAGTTAAACATTAAATTATCCATCGTACTTATTTCATACATTGTCCTCAAAGTATCAAAATCAATATTTAATCATTTTAATTAAAAATATGAGGGTAAGTGAGACTTCCCTTGAAAGAGTTGAGCATGACTTATACACCTCCTACCTGCTCGACAGTGAGGGTGGAATGAAACTATATGAAAGTGAAGAAGGCCGTCAACTTTTTTTCCTATCTCAGTGATGCGGCTCTCCAACCAGTATGGTTATGTTAGTAGTGTGCCCTAGGCCAATGGATGTTTGTCATTCATGTATTAACATTATGACTTGTTAATAATATATTATG
>JANZLF010000007.1:6870896-6888675 GCA_026546835.1 Erythroxylum foetidum | reverse complement strand
TCTCGGTGCCCGTGGTTTTTCTCCGGTTTGGGAGTTTTCACGTAAATTCTCTTGTGTTGTTATTTTCTGATATTTTTTTTCTATTATATATTCTTGGGTATGAGTTTGGAAGGTCTAAATTCTCAACAATTCTCCCATTCTAGATTTATTTTTGCTTGTTTGATTTGGTACTAGAAAACACAAAATCGCACGTCCCCCAGCTTAGTTTCGAGAACGCCAGAAGATACCTCCCACACTTTTTTGTTTCTGGAAATTGTTATTTATATTTCATCGCGTGCCAATTTAGTTTATTGTGTTTTAGAAAACAATTATGCATGCCCTTAGTTTTTGGTTCTAATCAGATTTTGCATTTTGGTGTTCTGTATATGTGATGGTTATGCGATGGGACTGAAATGAGTTTGTTGTGTTTTTACTGGGACAAAGTTGGCGGCTCCTGCGCTGGATTTTCAATGAACTGATGATGATTATCGCCAGTACTGGTGAAGTGCAGCAACATCTGGAGGTGCAAAGTGGGGACGGGGAGCAGCAAACGCAAGTGGCACGAAGTAGTAGGCAGGAGGAGGTGGCGGTGAGGAAACGCACAGAAAAACTCAAAAAGTCCAAAATGATGGGGCGTGTGTCCATAGGGAATCAACATCTGTGGATGGACGCGATTGGTGCTTGTGTTAAATGCCCCAGTCAATGCCAGAGTTGATTGAGGTGGATAAGGGTGAGCGTCGAACAATCCCTAATTTAATTTTTATGTTAATTTTATAGGTTTTAAGCCTTCCCTTTTAATTAAATTGATTTAATTGAGATTAAATTAGTTTAAAGCCTTAATAAATTTAAAAAAGTTTTTTTCTAAATGTTAAAAATTGTTTTCAAAAGATTATTTTTATTTTTAAAAATAATTTATAATTTAATTTACTTTTTCAAAGAGTTGAATTATTAAATTAAATTAGTTATCAAATTAATAATTAAAATCAAGAAAGTATTTTAAATTATTTCTTTCATAATTTTGATGATGTTAGAAATTATCAATATGATGAAATTATATTATTTTTATGAGACCTTAAATTTTGAAATTATAAATTCCTTAATTAAATATTAATTACACATTAAGAACATGATACTTGTCTTTTATTATTTAAGAATAAAATCAGAGTTCTACTTATTATAAGGCTTGTTGAGCAAATTTAAGATCACTTTAACCCAAATATATTTTATTTTAAATTAATGAGCTCTACTTAACTACATTTGTATGATTTGGATGAGCAAACTTATAATCATATGAATTTAGAGGTAGGGTTAGGAATAAAATATAGGATATATTTTAGCAAAGAGTTATCATTTAACGGATCTAGGAATCACATAAGATGTGATTGATAAAAGTTGTTTTCTATCTAATTTAAATTTAGTTAGTTTGTTGAGAAAACTCAATGTTTACTAGGTCTAAATGGGATCCTATCCATTAAAAAATTATTTGATAATTTCTGGATTTAATATTAAGGGCTATCATTTTGAATAAAACAGTGAGAGTAACCAAATATTTATTAAATTCATTATTTTATTTTATTTTATGGCATAAATGAATACTTGTTCTTTTATATCTTTTGCTTGCCAAAATGAGATGAGTACTGATCTGTCCCTAGTAAGCATCTTGGATGCTAATAAGCTTGTTGGATCCATTTTTATGGATTGGTTTCAAAGCTTAAGAACTATTTTTAGGCCAAAACAGAAATTGTATATTCTTAACAAACGCTCCACTTCCACTAGATCCTAGTACAAATGCATCTAATGAAGTTTAACAGCTATATCATCATCATATTGATGTTGAACAAGCTAAATATGTGAAATAAGCTAGCTTATCTCTTGAGCTTCATAAACAACATGAAAACGTGGATGCTCTAACTATAATTATGCATCTTAAGGAGTTGTTTGTGGACAAAATATGATCATTATAAATTTTATCTGTATTTTTGAATTCAATACTGTGGTGAGACTTTGTTAAAGCATAGCTAATGTGATAAGTAATTGAAAAAGGGTATTGACCCGCGGTCATTAAATTTTTGTTGTAAAATTTATATGCTAATGTTATTGCACTTTGCTAATGAAAACACGTGTTGACATTAACGTTCCCAATTCTATCATATACTCACCACGCTTCTGCTACCTTTAAGTTGAACCCCTTGTCAAGGCGTATATTCCAACGCTGGGATTCGAACCAGGCACGCCATGGATGTATAGCTAGCTCTGATACCACTTTGCTAATGAAAACACTTGTTGACATTAACGGTCCCAATTCTATCTATACACCTGCATCAAGACTAGTTTGAGCTTGTTGATTATATGTATTGTAGCGTTCAATCATTGCATCTAGTCGTTCTTCTCTTACATAAGTTTGGAAAGTTATAAGACTTCTAAAGCATTATATAAATGCAAGATGGCAGAAGGACCTTTAATTGAGTTACATCTACTGAAGATGATTGGCTATATTGAAAAATAAAGCCAATTTGGTTACATCATAAACTATGGGTTGAGCATTTATTTGTTGTTTTAGCCTTTTACTTTGAGCTTTTCATAGTTCATTATGAACTTCTATATGACTCAAAAGGATGTTTCATTGCATGAACTGTTGGATATGCTTATGAATGAAGAGGAATGCCTTAAGAAGGAATCAAATTCTATTATTTTTAAAGATTCTTTCATGAGCAATGGAAAAAGCTTGAAAAAGAATAAGAATAAAAAAAGATGGCTTATGCTAAAGTAGCAAAAGACGGGATTAAGAAAAAGGACATTGATAAGCGAACATATTTACATTGTAGAGGCAATATACACTAGAAGAGGGACTTTATAAAGCTTTTCTTGCTACCCTGAAAGATAAGAAGAGTAAGAAAGTTACTTCTTTAAGTAAATTTATGATTAAGATTAATCTTTCTACTTCTATTCCTCATTCTTGGGTATTAGATACTAGATGTGGTTCTTATATTTCTAATAATATGCAGATGTTAACAAGGAGTAGATCGTTGATAAAAGGCAAAGCGGACCTACAAGTTGACAATAGAGCAAGAGTTACTGCATTAGTCGTAAGAACTTATATTATAACTTTACCTTCTGGCCTGGAACTAGAACTAGATAATTTTTATTATGTTCCAATTATTACTAAAAATGTTTCCATTTCTTATTTAAATTTGAATGCATTTTTCTTTATTATTAAGAATAAGACTTTTTTTATAAAGATATATTTATTATCAATATGGATTACTTAAAAATGGTTAGTATGAATTAGATCTTGAAAGGCCAATCATTAACATAAATGGCAAGAAAAGAAAATTAAGTGATCAAAATCCATTTTATTTATGACATCGTAGGTTATGTCATACCAAAAAAAATCATAAAGTTATATAAGGAAGATATTTGGATCCTTTTAATTATAAATCATATGAAACTTATGAATCTTGTTTTTTTGGGAAAGATGACCAATCTAACCTTTAGTAGAAAGGGAGAGCCTGCTAGTGAGTTACTGGATCTTATACATTCAAATGTTAATAGCCTATGTCTACTCGCACTAGAGGTAGATACTCATATTTCATTATATTCATAGATGATTATTTTAGATATGGTTATATGTAATTAATGAAACAAAATTTTGAATCATTTGAAAAGTTCAAAGAATTTTTACTTAATGTTGAGAAATAAATTGGTAAGGGTATTACGATACTTAGATCTGATCAAGGTGATGAATACTTGGAATATGAGTTTCTTGGTTACTTAAAAGAGAATGAGATTCTCTTATAATGGACTCCTCCTAGAACTCCATAACATAATAGAGTGTCTAAGAGTAGAAATCGTACTTTATTAGATATGACATGTTCTATGATGAGTCATGCAATCTTTCCTATCTCCTTTTGGGGATGTGCTCTTGAAACTGTTGCCTACCTTCTAAATAGAGTTCTATCTAAATTGATTGACAAGATACCTTATAAGATATAAACTCATAATAAAACAAAGTTATGATACCTAAAGATTTAGGAATGTGATGATTATATAAAGCATGCAACATCTAATAAGGCCCAATCTAAATTAGATAAATACAAATTTGTGAGATGTTTTAAAGAGAATTTAGATATCAATTTTTCCATCCTCTTAAACAAAAGGTGTTTATCTCAAAATATGCTACATTATTACAAAGATAATTTATTCTCAAAGAAAGTAGTGGGAGTGAGGAACAACTTAAAGAAGTTCAAGAACCGCAAATTTACATCCAGATGGAACAGAAACCTTAAATTGATACATATGATGTACAACTAAAGGTTCAAATTTCATGTAGTCCATGATGCACTAGTAAAATACATTATCCTCTACCTAGATTATATTTATATATTGAAAAGGGAAGGACAATGTATCGCTCATAAATGATGAGCATACTACTTTTAAAGAAACAATGTTAGACATTAATTATTTAAAATGGCATAAAGCTATGAGATTTGAAATGAAATCCATAGACACTAACCAAGTAAAGACTTAGTAGATCGTCCTAATGGTATTATACTTATTAGAGTAAGTGGGTTTTTTAAGAGAAAAACTAACATTGATGGTAATGTACATATGTAAAAAAGCAAGGCTAGAGGTTAAAGGTTACAAACAAAAATAAGGAGTTGATTTTAGTGAAACCTTTTAACTAGTAGATATGTTTAAATACGTAAGGATCTTACTGACTATAGATACTTACCCATGATCATTAAATATAATAGATAGATGTCAAAACAACATTTCTCAATGAGAATTTACTTAAGGAAATGTATATGACACAACCTAGAGGGTTTAAATCTAAGAGTTTTTCTAATTAAGTATGTAAATTGCAAAAGTCTATTTATGAACTTAAAAAAGAGTTACAGAGTTGAAATATCCATTTTGATGACACAATAAAAATTTATTTTACATCAAATAGGGAAGAATCATATGTTTATAAGAAGGTTAGTAGGAGTAGTCGTATTCCTAATGCTCTATGTGAATGATATATTGCTATTGTAATTGATATACTAATGCTCCAATCTATAAAGATTTGGCTATCCAAGAACTTCTCCATAAAGGATATGGGAGAAGTAGCCTATCTTTTAGGAATAAAGATCCATAGAGATAGATCAAAGAAGTTGCTTGACTTATCCCAATTCACGTGCATAGACAAAGTGTTAAAAAAGTTTAGCGTAGAGAATTGTTAGAGGGGATTTTTTCCCATGTTGCATAAGATTTCTCTCTTATAAAGTATATGTCCTAAGACATAAAAAGAGAGAGATAAAAATAGATTTTGTTCCATATACTTCGACAATTGGTTCAAACATGTATATGATGCTTTATACTAGACCATATGTTTCTTATACTTTGAGCATAACGAGTAAGTTTCAATATAATCTTAGTGATGATCATTGGACGACTACGAAAAACATTTTATAATTCTTGAGAAGGACTAAACATGTTTTATTAGTTTATAGAGGAGCTGAATTGAGAATTCATATGTATTCAAATGCTAGTTTCAATTAGATCCTAATCATAGTAGATCATAGTTTAAGGTACATCTTCACTCTAAATGGTTATGCAGTAAGTTGGAAGAGTTCCAAATAACTGGTCATTATAGATTATATAAATAAGGCACAGTACAATTCATTGCTAGAGGCAGTAAAGGAAGCAATTTGCATCAAGAAGTTTACCACTCAATTTAGAGTAGTTTTTAGCATTGTTGAGCCAATAGTATTATCATATGACAATAATGGCGCCATGGCATATGTAAAGAAAGCTAGGCCTCATCAACTATTTGACCATCTACTTAGGAAGTTTCACTTGATCAAGGAGATAATAGAGCAGAAGAACATATCATTAGAGTGAGTTCTCATTAAAGAGAATCTTATAGATTCTCTTATTAAGCCATCATCTTAAAAGAGACGTGATCAACATATGAATGGATATGATATTAGATAATAAACGATTAGCTTTAATACAAGACAGGATATTGATGAAATGAAAAAATTAGCACACATTATATTTCTTTCTTATAAAGAAAGTAATTTATCTTATAATTAAATTATGGAGATACTTAAGCAAATGTATGGGTGCTTGCCAAAGAATAAGTTCATTGAACTAACTTGATTATGAGGATCCCAGATGGAATATTTTTTATTATTACTTATACTTAAGATTACTGGAGTATCTCATATGGGAATTATTGTGTTTTGATGCTATTTATGACCTATTCTAATAAAGATATCTCAGTCAGTAGTACTTAAATAAAATATGACCTTTATAAAGATAGATGAGTAAGTTAATAAAGGATTTGTCACTCTAAAGTGCTTAAAGAGAATGTTCCATTATTTTTGATTAGTGATGATTTAAGGAATTCTCTAGCCATAGTTAATTGACATTTGAAAAGGTATTTTTAAATACCAATTATAAATCAATTACTAATTAGCGACAACAAACATAATTGAATTTAAAGGAGTAGACACTGTAACCATACTCTATATGTAATTGGAATATTAGATGACAAAATTATTAAATTTACATCATAACCATGTATAGAAATGTTAAGTTAAACCATTTTGACATTCTTAATATTTTAGTGGTCAAAACATGTTGCTAGACCTCAATCTTGATCTATGATTATAAATTATTCAATTGAAGAATTAAAAATAAATCAAAATTAAAAAAATAAAGATGAATTAAAATGAATTTTAATTTATCTAATTCTAATTATGACTTATAATTATAATTTATAATCATTGCCAATATATTATAAACCTAATAGATCACACATAAAAAGAATTTGAAAAGAGAAAAATCAACTTAAATTAAGTTGGACTTAATTGTGAAGTTTTAGAAACTTCGAGGATCAAATATAGGATATTTGATTTTATTAAAATTAAATATTCTAATTATGATTAATACTTTTTTGATTTATAGGAAGTAAACGTCAGGGATTTAGCACTCATGCTTGTTTCTTCTAAAAAAGATGAGTTTTTTCCTCTACTTTCTGGATATTGATCATGTCGTTCGAGCTTTAAAATTTATAGGCTCTCAAATACTATAAGCGCATGGGTTGCGATTATAGTATAAGAGGTATCAATCCCACGAGGAGGGGGACTAAGCTAATTCTATGTTATCTAAGGCTAAGGAAATTGAAATAATGGAATTAAAGTTCTCTCTCTGCACAATTACCAATTTAATTCATTACGGGTTCTATTGAATCGCTTAAATCTTATTAATTCGATCCAATGGTTTTTTGTTTAGTTCAGCCTCTCAGTTTATTACCAAATTATGCAAGAAATGTAACAAATCACAATACCCAATTCAATAACACAAAATCAACAAGGATAACACTAAATCAAAATAAAATCTCGAAGAAGAGTTTAGAATATCATTAATATTCCAAATCCTATTATCATACTTTCCATCTCAATTCTATACATAAATAAAATCAAAACGAAAAGGAAATATAACTTGAAATATAGGATGGAAGGCAGCGATGTTAGAAAACTTCCTAATCCGGGAAGCATATTGAGTCAACTTCATCTTCCTCTTCCTTCTTCTCCTTTCCCTCTCTCAGTATTCTCCCTTTTGGGTTTCAATGGTGGCTGCCTGAAAACTCCTCTTTTTCTCTGCTTCTTTATATTCTTTTTATACTCTTTTATGTTTAGGATAACCCTAGTGTTTTTCCAATGTCTGAAAGGTCCAAAAATTCCTTGAAATATGAAGTTTGTGAGCATCTGCTTGTCTGCCCAAGTTAAGCTGTGATTGTGGCTCACATCTTAATCAAACCCTAATCCATACATTTTTTTATATTCATCTTCATATTCAAAGAAAAGAACAAAAAGATGAAAGCAATATAGAGTAGAATGGGGATTTAGATGCCTCAGGAGGGCCACAGTCGCGAAGACCCACCCCTTTCTCCTCTTTCTCTTATTTTCTGTCTTCTTTCTCTCTCTTTGAGGGTTTTCCAAAAGTGGTAGAAATAACACGCTCTTTAGGGTTACATCTCTTTCCTTTATATAATCCTTCCAATTAAGGTAACCTTAGGGTCTTTTCTGGGTCCGAAAGATCTAAAAAGTCCCTTTAAAACTTAAAACTGGATGCATCCCTACATCTGTCCACATGCAGGCCATGACTGTGGCCAAGATTTTGGCCTTCTGTCACGATCGTGACACTTCCATCATCCTTTTATCACGATCGTGGCCTTGGGTTAGCTCCTAGGTCTTCTCCGAATTTTCTTCGTTTTCTATTCTTTACCCTAAAATATTAACAAACACATCAAGGCATATCAAAAATATAAAATTGAAGCTCAAAAGCATTCTCTAACCCATAAAGCATTTAAAACACAAATATCTACTAACTAATATAATTCTAAACTAAACATGCACAAAAAAATCAATTTAATAACTAAATACAAACTAAGCTTCCCACAAAACATGATGCAATCTACAACTATCAGGGGATGATATTCCTTGAGGAGAAGAGGAGAGAGTGATGAAAAAAAGGATTTCTAACAATAAGTGACTGAGATTGAATATGTTCCTAAATCCCTCTTGAAAAATTGTGATGAATTTAAAGAAAATTTTACTAGAAATGCTGATCTTTCAATGCATTCTATATGTGTTCTAATTGGTTGTAAAAGGGTTTAAGGAAATATGGTTTAGTTTGTGCAATAAATATTAACAAGTATAGTTGTTTTATTTTGGACATGAATGATTAAACATTTTACTCTAATTATTTTGAGCTAAGAGTTACAAGCATAAAACATAAAATTTGTTGAAGTTTATTCCCATAAAAGGGAAAGTAACCAAATTTTATAGGCTAAGAGATATGGTCAAATTTTTGAAACTAGTAAATCTAGCAAGAATAAAGTTGAGTTTGGGATAATACTCATGATTTAAGTGCCTAGAGAACTGATGTAAAAGTTGGTTAAAACATGAAATTTTTATTTTTATATATTGGGTAATTTTTTATGATGTGATTTGTATAAATTCATAATAGTCTGGGACATATAGCTGATTTACCATAGGTTGTTTAGGTTATTAGGGCATCAATGTGTTATGTTGTTGAGAGCTAATTTTGGGGACTGCAAGAATTGAATTTGGAAAGATTTTCAACATAAAAATTGTATGCGTGTGTGTGTGTGTGTGTGTGTGTGAGAGAGAGAGAGAGAGAGAGAGAGTAATAAGTGTGAAATATTTTGCAGTTTATATCCAAATGATTTTTAGGTTATGCTTGATGGGAATTTGTTAATCTGAATAAGTTTTGTGATTGTTGTGAGTCATTGTGAATGTCCCATGAAAAGTTTTTTTTTAATATCTTGAAATGGATGGTGAATATGTGAATGCTTATGAGAAATTTTTTAAGTTATCAATTTTGTTATGCATGAATATAGTCTTGATTATGAAATGTGGTGAAATTCTATAGCATATGCCTTGAACTTTTTCCTAGAATGAAAATTATGCTGTTTGTTTGAAAAAGTGCAGTGAAGTGAAATGTCATCCATGAAAAATTGATCATAAATGAATTGATTAAATGAAATGAATAAAATAACTAAGGAAGGTGACTTAAGCAAATTTTCTTAAACAAAAATCTAAGTGAGGTGGCTTAGGCAAAAGACGAAAGCGAGGTGGCTTAGGCAAAATACCTAAGTGATAAGACTTAGGCAAAATTTCCTTAAACAAAGACTTAAGTGAGGCGTTTTAGACAAGAGAACTAAGTGAGGAGAGTTAGGAAATGAAATAAGGATCCCTAAGCTAGAGAGTTAATGGAAATGAATAAAAACTTAATGAAGGGCATGTGTAATGAGCTACTTGGATGCTTTATGTTTGATATAACATTGCTTGTTTAAAGAAATGATATATTGTTAAGAGGTTGATGATTGTGTTTATTAAAGAGCTTATGCTTTAATGACTATGATGATACTTGATTCTAGAATGGATGTCTTACTTAAACCTTGATATGAAATGTGACAATTGACCTTATGTCTTGATGTAGGTGATGCTTATGTTGGAGTTTATTAATACATTAGTAGGCATAATTGTGTTAGAACATAGGTAGTAAACTAACTACTTGTTTTTCTAAAACAAAATAGTTTTCAAAATAAAAATGAATTTTCTAATGCATGACTACTCACAAGTAAAAATATTTTTCCCTTATACAGTGTAATAATGAAGTTTTCATTAATTTTCCACTGCCAAAAAAAAGGAAAAAATTATTAAGTCAACGAGCTAGCAACAACAACAATGAGCATGAGTAAGGTCTAGACAAGGTTGAACAAAGTTATCTAATTGATCTCATTCTTCTCATGTCTTTGGAACATTATATCTTTGAATATCAATATTGACCTTGGTTGCATTAGTTTTATAGTGAACTTGTAAACTGGAATTATATGTGGTTACCAGGTAGGATTTGAACTTAAGTAGTGAATGATGATCGGATTTCACTTAGACTATTATAATGAAAGAATGATAGGATGCCTATTTGTACTTAAAATATCTTGTTAATTGAATGTCGACTAGATGGATATAATATATGAAAAGGCTAAGTCATGTGCACTTGTACTGTTAACTTAGCACCCAAGTGTCGAGTTAATACTATATGATCCATCCTGGACCTTGTTAAGGTGGGGGTGAGACATGGATGAACTAAGTATTGATATAACTTATATTGAAATGGAGTATTCTTTATACTCAGAGATGGTACTCCTATTATTTACTATACTTGTTACTTATTTTTAAAGCGTTATAACATCTTTTGTACATAAAGCTAGTATTGCATGTATTGGGTCATAATATAGTTTTTATTGAGGTATTATATTATTTTCATTGATTTATTTTATTCTTGTTTAAATGTGAAGTTGTTACTTATCAGTAATAAATGATAGTATTTTTTGTAAATAGTTGTGATAGTGGATAAATAGAGTATTAGAATAATTTTTTGATCCAAGGTATTCTTTGTACTTATAGGGGATTTTCTTATTTTTACCAAAACTTTTACTTATTTTTATACTTAGCAATATTATTGAATATCCTAAATTCTAGTATAGTTTTTATTTTTCACTCAGTCATTATATTCCCATTAAATGTATAGATGTTACTTATCTATAATGAATGATGGTATCTTTTGTACATGGGCATGATATTAGGTAAATAGAGAATTTGTATTGAGCCAAGATATTCTTTGCACTCATAGATGGTATTCCTTTCTTTCTTTCTTTTTTTTTTTTTACTGAAGTTGTTACTTATTTTTAGAGTTTCATGGTAGTTTTTTTACACAGTAATGGTATTGAATATTATAATTCATGGAAAAGTTTGTATGGAGGTATGATATTTTTCTACTTAGTCATTATACTCCCTTTCAAATATGTTGGTGCTAGTTATGTGTAACAAATGATAATATTTTTCTACATAGGTTTGATACTGGATAAAAATAGAACAAATATAGTCTGTATTAAGCTAAAATATTCTTCGTACTTAGTATTAGTATTCCCATTTTAAATTGTACGTGGTACTTCTTTTTAATATCTAACAATATTTTTGTAGATGTAGTTTGTATTATATCTTGATATTGTTTCTATTGGGTCATGAAATTGTTTGTACTCAATTATGATATTCCTATATTAAATTAAAGTTATTTATTAATTAAAATGAACAATGTTACTTTTTGTACATATGTATGATATAATATATAATGAACCATGGTACTGCTTTTATGAATTTTTGGTGGGATATTCACATATTAAATTTTAAGTGTCATTAATAAGTAAGGAGTCAAGTCAAGGGATTAAAGTCTTCTATGTTGTCTTTGAACAAACTTTTTTTTCGTGGGGGTGTAATATTTTATAAAGAAGCCTTATATTTTTTCAAATATAGAGACATGATATTCAAACATTATTAAGGGTTTTTATTTGTTACTTACAATATTTTACCAGAAAAATCATAGTAATAAGGATGGATAATAAAATTATAGAATGTCCATAACTCATTTTTCTTGCCAACAAATGCTTCATTTTGGAAACTCAACATGTGGAAAAATAAAAAATGTACTAGAAAATAGCACAACATAATTCTTACAATAATTGTTAAACAATAATCTACAACACAATCCTTACATTATACCATAAATACTACCATAGTAATCAGGATGCATTACATAAACTATACTACTAGATAATATAATATATATATACCAACATATGTTAAAAATCTTAAGAAGACATTTCAAAATAAACTATACACAATTTGATTGCCTATTTTTAATGAACTAGAGCTTAAGTGGGCTAATTTAGTTAAGTTGCCAGGTTTTCTATGGTACGTCAAAATGGTACTCAACTAAGATGGAATGATGAAGAAGTCAAGATTGTCTATTATTGACAAAACAGAGTTTATCTTCCTCCATCATCAACAACTCAAAATCTCTTCTTTTTTATCATCATTATTGATTTGCTAATGTTATCATGCTTCATACCAGAGAGAGAGAGAGAGAGAGAGAGAGAGAGAGAGAGAGAGAGAGAGAGAGAGAGAGGGAGGAGATACCATATACTAATAAACATAAAAAAATAGGCTAGAAAATTTAATTAAATAGAGATGTAAGTTCTTTATTTTAAAATTCTACAAGAGAAATTAATACAGAGTTATTCATTTACATATTATATTATAATATTACATAATTAATTTTATAACTATTACTTCTGTTATTTGTAGGACATGGTTACTATGAGATTAGGTTATTCGTCCTTTTCAAAAAATCTATTTTCAGCCATTATAAAATAGCAAGTGGAGTGAGGTGACATTTTTTACGTGCGTGTCCGAGACAACTTGATGACAATAAATGATTTGTAGTCGTAGGATTTAGGTGAGCCGCCCCAACTTCGTGTCATTGATATATAAATACATACATCTTTGACATTTTTTTTATAACTCAGGGTTTAAGTTTGGTCTGACTATTTGAGACTTATGAGCTACCCATTCAGATTTATAAATGAGTAAATTCGAGTCTGATCCTAGTCAATATCAGAGATACCTGTATCCAAAGGATAGGTTATCATTATCAGGAGGATTACATCACCTCAGAGGCTGCTCCTTCCAAAGTTCGAACCCACAACTTCTCTCATAATCATCTCCTCCTTTTTACCGCTAGGCTACTCCGTGCATGCTTTAGTTCAATGAAAGAGTGCTTTGGTTCAATGCCATACTCTTTCCCATGCGACCATCAAAGATGACAATAATTTATTAAGGATAACAATTTTCAATGTGGTTGACTACTAGCCTTTTGAGTCTTTAGGTAGGGAATCTAACATTGTACGCCTTTGACCATATGTTACCAAACTTTGACATCTTTTTCTTTTGGTAACTATATGCTCTACTAACCATGGCAGACTTTTGACAACAACCTAGGTTGACAAGTCTACGACTCGTAAGTCGTAATATTTTAAAGAGAAATAGATGTAAGATGATTCCTAAATTACATATGTATGACGTTTTGCTTTTTGTTAGGATGTCGAGAAGCCATGTGGCATGCTCTCTAGAGTTTATTTTATTATTAAAGGGTAGGTGGATTTTCCAAGTGCACGAGTACCTGCTTGGACTTGTTCCGTTATCTGATTGGGAGTTTTAGTTTGACAAGAAGGCTTCATATCCTTTGTGATATGATGAAGCTCATGTTGAAAATGTATTCACATTAGAAGTAGTTCGTGCTACAGTTACTTTTAGTCATCATGTTGTCATCAGTTCTCTAATTTTTTTGAAGATGAAGTATAACATCATATTATATGAATAGCATTTGGGTTTCTAATAATTATTTCATAAATTATCTTTCTAAAAATCAGCAATTAAAACAGATAAAACTTTCTCGTCACAAAGATTTCCAAGAAAACAAACAGAAAATGGGTAGGGTTTACCAAGAATGGCTCTGGAAACAGAGTCTTCAAGAATGCACTATCCCTTCTCTATAGTTTGACAAATTCAAAAACCAACGAACGCCCAAGAAAACAATAAGAACAATGGAATCACATAATCTATGGATAGAGTAAAAGAGAAAACTTTTTGAGTCAAAAGTCCAGGAAGACGGTGATGGGTATTTCAGATGAAGAAAACAGACATGGAATATATGGAGAATATATATGTAGCATATGAAAGATTTGACCTTTATATATAAAAATAAAAGGCAAAAGAAGAAGAAGAAAGAATATTGGATTAAAGAAGCAAAGATCTGACCTGACGTGATATTGTTTGTTTACTGAGGAAAGAAAGTAGATGTATAAGCTTTCTGGGATTACGTGAAGTGAGCAGGAAAGTTGGAAATGTCAATGAATATGAACGAACCAGTGTTCTCTCGAGGTTTCTAACTTTTCCTCTTTTGCAGGCTTCAAGCTTTGTGTTGTTCACTCATGGTCATGGGGGATGGTAAGTGAAAGGCCTTTTATATGTATCCATAGGCCATAAAGAAAAGTTCATTTTAAATTTTCTATTCTTGGCACTTATTCCTTTTTTTATTACTATTATTTTAATGCTTTCCTTTTTATTTTTATAATAAAATGTGCATTTATCTAAATTTAATTTTCAACTTTTATTTAATCTAAAATTACTAAAGATTTTTATAAGAATTTATTCATAAACTTTAAACATATATTACTAAATTTTAACAAGCTTAAAAATGTAATAATAAATTTTAATTTATTAAAATTAATTAGGGAATACTTAATAAAAATAGGTTTAATATGTTAACTTCAAAATATTCTGTATTTATTCATTAAAATTTTTAAGATATTAGATTTTTCTTTATATACCTAAATGAACACACCCTTGATGCTTTTAGATGGTCACACGTTATGCACGGGAAAACTTTTAAATTAATTTTAATTAATAAATAAATTTTTTTATTTTCAACTAAAATTAAAATGTAATAAATTTAGTTAGAATTAAATAAAATTAAAAATTTTAAAATATGAATAAAAGCCAATGTTTTTATCCATCAAAAATTTTAAAATTTACTTTAAAAGACGGATTATTAAATCAAAATTAATCAATTACTTTTGATTAATTTTGATTTAATTTTGATTTAAAGCCAACTGAAACATTTAAAAGATCAGATGAGAGATCCAATTACTTTTGATTTGATTCTCGAATGATGTCCAAAGAAGATGTTTGATGTAATCATTAATCAAAACAAAGTAAGACAGATCCGTGAGTGAACTGATGTCTACACTTACACGCAAATTTGGAAAAGGGTTCGGTACCTTAAAGAGAAGAAGCCTTTCACATGTCGTGATGAAAGTTTGCTCTCTGGAGCGGACAAGATTCTGTTACAATCAATGTTGTTGGGATGAGAAGTGTGGGGTGCTTGTTTGGGGAACGTGATTCTCTCTCTTTCTTTTGTCTCAAATGAACGAATGAATGGTTGAGATTTAATGAAATAGACTAATCACTAAAGAATAAGGACTGAAAATTTGAATGAATGGTTGAGATTTAGTGAAATAGACTAATCACTCAAGAATGAGGACAGAAAATTTGAATGACTTGTTTGGGCCTTCGGAGACAATACGAAAAAAAGTATGAATATGAAATGAAAATTTATGTTTGGTATCAACAAAGATAGTACTTTCTTTCTCTTATTTTCAACAATACTCGATTCCTTTTAATAGGATTTATTGGTGGCTATACAGCCTATACTTCATTCACATTCCTTACGATATTCATTTCTACTCTTATTCTTATTATCTTCAATGGACTAACCGTGTCTTGAATAATAGTTTAAATCGATTTAAATAATCTATTTAAAATGGGTATTAAAATAATAAAATGATATTTAAAATCATAATTGTAAATTTTATTAACATTATAAATTTAAAATAATAATTTTTATTATTTTAAATAAACATTTATTAATTTAATGTTTAAATTTAGGTTATTAAATTTTTCGGATCGGATATTAAATTAGCCCTAATTTTAAATTTTAACTTAAAAATTAATTTACTAAAACGGCGTAGTTTAAGGTTAAAAGATATGAATTTGTAAATCATTGTAAAAAGCCCAATCTTAATATAAAATCTAATAAAGTTGAAATTAATTTATTAAATTCCAACTCAACTAAAGTGTGTTCCAGTTGCAATCCTTATCTAAGTTAGGACTCACAGCAAAACGCAAGCACGTTCTTCTACCCCGTCAAAGTCTTCCAGCTGGGTATAGTTTTTATCGTTTTTTCCTTCTATGGGCTCCAGAGCTCCCACCATTTTAGACACCAGAGCTTTCATTTTCATGGCTTCTGTTCTTAGGAGGCCCAGAGCTGTGTTTGCATCATCAAATGGTAATGAGTTTTACATCTTTTATCTAATGAACTGTTAACCAACCTATCTATGATTAAAGATCAAAAGCACAATAAGATGTGATTCTTGGACCACCATCGACAAGTAATGGAGGAACGGAGTCGGTGCATGCAATGAGTTGGTTGTTGATTCTCTCATTATTTATTATCCAAGCTTTTGATTTAGGGGAGGAGATCCTCTGTACCCCTATCTTGTTGTATTGGACGGTCGAGATCAAAGGAGGATAGAGGGTATGGGTAAAAAGGGACAGAGTATCTGCTCCCTTGATTTGGTCCTTGGAAATAATGGCTGTACAGAACAAAAGAAGAGCCACTCCACTCGTCTCTCTCTTTTTGGAAGAAAGTCTATGTCAAGTGTCAACTTTGGTTGGTTGGAGTTGGTCCCAGCTCCTGACCGCAAAAAATCCGCATGTGAGAGTCGGTGGAATGAGTATATATAAAGGAAACAAGGTTTTTTTTTTTTAATATAAAGGGAAAGCAACAAAATTAATGAGAAACAGTACGCGAATCCACCTTTAAGACGATGTGTAAATACCCCAAGGATCATGCTAATTTGAGGCCTGACAGAACTCCCTAATATTCAGTCATTAATGGAGAACACCTGCCAACATTCTGGACGAAACCTCCCAACCAAGCGCCGAAACTGTCTCTTAGCAGGCCACCGACTGATGTCGAATTAGTGGAGCCCCGAGAAGCACCATCTGTGTTGAGCTTCACCTAGCCCTGGATAGGTGGGCTCCATCCGACGGAGAAGGGCTGGTGCTGGATCGGGTTCAAGTGTGCTCGATGCTGCCAGACTGTAGCCAAGTGGATGTGGGAAACGTAGGCCAGCACCTGATGATTCGGAGAAAGCAGCCAGGAGAAGAGGTCGTCGAAAAGGGTCTTGTTGCTCCAGGATCATAGGAACCAACATGCCGTTCCAAAGAGAATGGCCCAGTCAAACCCCCTACCATCCTATGGGTTCGGAGGTTCCTGATGAGCCAGGCATTGGGAGCCATAGAAAAGAACTCGGAGGTGATGACCAGTGATGGGAACCGTGTCCATAACGTGCGAGCGAGAGAGCAGTCCCGGACCACATGGAGTGCGGATTCCTCGAGGTGGCAATGGTAGCAGGTGGCATCCGTCGTGAGTCTCCGGTGAACACGATGTTGGTTCGTGAGTAGCTTATCATGCAATAATAGCTCAGTTGGTTTTAGATGGGCAGATTTGCAACAAGGTGCAAGGTTTGAATCCCACGGTTTGCAGTGTGGGAGCAACACTCTTGCGCCCCTTGTGAGCTTTGAAGGTGGGCTCCTTGTAGGCTTGTGAGTTGATCGCCTCCTCCTTAGCAGGCCGCTGAGTACCTGATTTACATCATCCCAGTTGCTTCGTTGGGCCGGGGTGTGGGGGGTCCTTTGGATTGGGGATCAACCTTTTGCAACAAGAATAAGGTCCGGTGGTGCCCGCGCGGATAGCT
>JANZLF010000007.1:6837814-6852964 GCA_026546835.1 Erythroxylum foetidum | reverse complement strand
AGAAGAAGAAGAAGAAGAAGAAGAAGAAGAAGAAGAAGAAGAAGAAGAAGAAGAAGAAGAAGAAGAAGAAGAAGAAGCTTAAAATTATCTTATCACCAAAAAATGTGGATCGACTTGCATTCCAAAGCATTAAATGCTGCATTTACTTGGTTGCCTCGCCTCTTTTTCTTAAAGGCCCCTTCCCATCTTCATCCATAGACCATAAATAAATACCTTTAACTAAACAATAAATGCGACGGAGAAACCAGAAAATACAAATCAAATTGAATACTTTTCTTTTCCGCTTAATTGCAATTAATAACAACCATTTCCAAATTTCCATTCCTTTATATGACTCAGCTTATTACTTATTCACACATACATACATACATATATATATATATATATTTACTTGTGCGTGTGAATTTTTCTATTCCTCTCTCTCTCTCTCTCAAAGCCGAACTGAAGGAGAGGCCTTTTTGCTCTCTCCCTAACCAAAAGAACAAGAAAACGAATACACAGATAAGTAGAAGACGTTTTGCGTGACATGGCAGCTGATGTGAGTTCCCTTATGAGGATTTTGAGTGGATATAATGATGATCGGACGGTAGTCAATGAAAGCGGTGGTGAGAAAACAACGGCTTTGAACACTATGGATTTGCTTGGGAGTAGTGGTGATTCTGGAAGCAACCAATCCCAAGAGTTGGACCTTGATTTGCAGGTCCCTAGTGGATATGAAAAGCGTTTGGATTTGAAGGTTCTTCTTTCTTCCTCTTTTCTGGGTTTGTTTTGTTTTATTTCCTCGGAAAGTCTCACAAAACTAAACATGAATAAATTAGTCATCTGAATTTGCACAAGATGCTTAAAGTTTTTTTTTTTCTTCTCACTTCATGTCTGTTGTTTTGTTGGCCTTAGACTCGAATCTTCAACGCCCTTACTGTAACATCTAGAACATGTTGAGGTCATATTTAAATTGTTTCTGTTGTTTTAAAGTAGTTTTAATGGTTTCTCTGTTTGTAGGGTTGTACGGATATCTTTTTGTTTTTTCATTTGGTTCCTGCGAAGGTTGATGGCAGAGGAAGTCATAAGTGTAGATTTATTCTTGTACTTCTTTCAGAGATTTTTAACCCTCAGCTGGAACTGCAGGGACTTCCCTCGGTTTTGCTTCTCAATTTAATGGCTTTAAATTTCCAAGCTTCCAAAACAATGTTTTTATTTATTTTGTACGAGTACTCAGCAGCAAGTATTGAAAATTTTTAGTTGATTCCTTGAAAAAGTTGTTTCGAGTCACTTCTTTCCATGTCAGTAATTGAGGTCATAAGGATGAGTATTGTCTTGATATTTAATATCGTTCATTAATGCTCTGCAACCTCCAATCCTCCTTACATGTTGTTCACTTTCATTTATTATCAACCTCATGCTCTTCAGTGATTACGCCAAATAATCTGTCACTACTTGAATTTAGTCCATTCTATTCTCAAGATAAGTGTAGTTTATTTGATCTGCCCTTTCTCCTTTTTCGTTTTATCTGGTTGCAGTCAGGTAAAGTGTACTTACAGAGATGCAATTCCTCAAATTCAGCCCCATCGTCCGTAGATCATAGGCACCAGACTAATAAAACAGTGCCCAAGCTTCAAGATTTAAACTTCCCACCATCACCGTCCAAGATCACACTGAATCTATTTGATGACAGCAACCTGGAGCTTAAGTTAGTATCACCTTCATCGTCGTCTTCATCGTCATCGGGCAATTACCAAAGTGTATGCACATTAGACCGAGTAAAATCTGCACTTGAAAGAGCAGAGAAAGAACCGATTAGGAAAAGATCATTGCTGCGCAATTCTTCGTTAGTGTTGCCTTCACACTGTCCATCCTCATCTTCAATCAAAGAAGAGGAAAAGGAGGAAAATTTGTCACGAGTTGCAGCAGGGTGCCCTGGTTGCTTATCATATGTTTTGATTATGAAACATAACCCAAAATGCCCTAGGTGCAATTCAGTTGTTCCTATGCCGATGGTGAAGAAGCCAAGAATTGATCTCAACATATCAATCTGAGATGGAAGATTCTACAATATGATATGCCTATGATTTTGTAAATGACAGGAGTTAAGTTAGGGCTTACAAGTTAGAAATGGTAGTTGAAAGTAGTTTACAAGTAAAGTTCACAAGTTTAATGGTGGATTGATCAATAATGTAATTTCCCACAATTTTATTATCCAATCAAAGGGTAAACCCTCGAAATTCTCAAGCTTGTGTCATCCATACGTTTCCCATAGCGTGACTTGAAAAACACAACTTTCATATTGCAAGGTTGATTAATTGAGAAGATATCCTTGCCTGCAGTCCACTTACAATGGTGGTCCAGGGTGACTGCTGGGAAGGTCATCAAATTTGTGCATGCTTTTCACGGGCAATAAGACCTTTTACTGGTACGCCGTGAACTTCAACTTGCGTGGAAGCTCTACGTAGAGGCAACATAATAGCATGCATTTAATGAAAGGCTTTTACTACAACATAAAAGACGGGCTAGGAAGCACGCCAATTCAGGGAAAGAGTGTAAACAAGTCATGAGAACTTGGAAGTGACGATACCATCTGAAACTTGCCAACTTCTTCTGCTGAAACCAACTAAATTCAGAAAGCTACAGCTATACAGGTTTTCGCAAAGAATTGAACGCCATGAATGTAAACACATTAAATAAGAGAATGCGACTTGTATCCATGCAACTATCGAGTAGATTTAAACAATTTAGAACCATCTTAGGTGGGGTTTGGAGCAAGTACCACTAGTAGTTCTGTGTCATCTCTCCACTGAGACTCTGGCACAACACATCATTAAAAAGAGGGGGTAGCAATCTATGTATGCAAAATTAAAATTTGTGGTTGCGTCCTATAAATGTTTGATAACTGCATTCAACTACACTTTTGTCAAATTATCAAACTTTATAGTTGCTGCACGAAGCTAATTATGGCCATTTACTAGACCAATTCATTAATTTACCTAACTCTCAATAAATGAGAATTTAATTTGATCAAGATCTTAAAGTTTCCCCAACTACTTATTCGTATACGTTTTCATGTCCTCCTTGTCAACCATTTAATTAGAATCCTTGCACTTTTTTTAATCATATCTTATGTTCCTTTTTTTCTTTTAATCACACAATCACTTCCTGGCAGAAAAGGGGTGAGACTGTATAAGACGACTTTATCACTTAGTATACTTAAATGTGTATTTAGATAGTAATTTAAGTTATAAGATACAAATTAGAAAAAGGTTAGTTTAACTTTGTTAATTTCTTGTTTTATGTTTCAAATTTAATTATGTTAAAGTTGATTATGTGAAAAAATTTTAAATTTATTACGCTGCACTTAAATTTGATCTTGCCTTCATTTTTCAATTCAAAGAAACACGGAGGTGCATTGAAAAGCGAAATTGAAGTGAGGAATAAAGATTATTGTTTTAGACTGAAATTAGAGTTATAAGTTGGTTTTAAAGGTTGTAGAAGAAGAAATAAATTGTAGAGAAAGGATGTGACCAAACGCCAACTTTAGTTGAATCCTTATTAAATGAGCAAAAGGAGCATTTACCTAAATTTTCTTAGGTGACACGTTCATTATCATCAGTTCCCGAAGCTATGAAGTGTGATTAAGTGCAGTTCAATTTAGATACCTAACAAATATTAAATGCGTATTTAATGCAAACGTTGAACCTTTTAAGCTTATCTTTTAAGAATCCAAAAAAAGGATTCTGAAAAGCTTATATTTTGTTTTTCATTTTCATATAATTAAAGAAAACATTTGGAAGGAACTGACCTTATATCCATCTGTAAATATTGCTTATTTTACATGAAAATGGGCAGTCTTCGGTGTAATCACATGCTTTGATACTACATGTAAAAATTATCTATTAAGCAAAAATAATTATAGGATCATTCAATAGAATCATATGCGTTTTAATAATTGATATATTAATATTAAAACGATAAGAAGAATATTTTGGTTGGAAGATATGATCATTGTTCTTAAACTTGTATAATCACCTTTTAGAATATTTGTAAAATAGGAATAACTATGCTCTTACAAGTGACAGATATATAGAGTTCTGAGGTGAAAAAAGGGACTTATTCTAATTAGTCAAAGTTTAAAACTTAAAATATCTTAATATCTCTACACAATGACCGTATAAATCCCAATAAACATGCTCAAAACATCAAAAGCCTATAAAAGGATTAAAACTATAACCAAAGATCTATGCGTCATTGTTTGAATAAATTGTAAAGGAAAAGACTAATTAGCTATAACCAATCTAGAAGAATTCTTATATTCTCCCACTTAGAAAAAAAATATCAAAATTTAATTCATGAAAAATGGCTGGGTTGACGATTGACCTAAACTTAGTTAGTCAATTATGAAGTAACCGCAAATGCATAGTATAACTGTAGCTAGTATCGACAATTACAGGTCGATCTTACGAAGACATTAGTTATTAGTAATTACCTTTCTCCTATTATTTAGCCTACAAATTAGATTTTGATTTTTAATTAAGAAAATAAAACTTAACAATTAAAATAAAATAGGCAACAATATTAAACACAAAAGCGAAATAAATCACTTAGAAAACAACCAATACCAGGAATTAGTGTCTATGAAATGAATCCCCCTAAAACTATTAAATAATTAACCTTATATTATGCAATAGTTTTATTGAGTATTGGACCATGGAAATTCCTATCATAGACTAATAGCTCTCTCAAGTCTACTAACAACTAATCCTATGTTTATCATTTTAACTAGTTAGGTTAAAGGTTATAAGATTGCTTTATCAATTTGTGAATTCTGTTATTATGTTTAATCCTAATTTAGAGGATTTATGGCAACCTATCTTTAGGATTGTAATCAATTCCTTTCAATTATGCTAGATCTATTCATACCCAAGATTTCTCAATCTCTATGCTATGAAATAAGATTATGAACTAATATTACGAATCTATTAGAACATACATTAAACATATAATGAATCATAATAAATCAATCAAAGCCATTGCATTAAATAAAAGAATCAATGCATGTTATAGCACAAACATAGGGTTCATCTTACCTAAACACTAATGATGTTTAGTTACACATGATAGACAATGAAATAAAAAATAAACAAAAAACGAATAGAAAATAAAGAGTTCATAATTCTAAATCGCTCTTAATCTCCTATCAAATGTTCTTGCAAAATACAGGTTTGATCATGTATTATATAGGATTTTGATGATTTCTTCATGTTTCCCACTTCTTTCGATCAATATTATCCCTTCTGGATGTTCTCCATGTCTAGAATCATCTCCAAGCATGTCTTTTTATAGTAATTTTTAGGGGTTTTGGAGATACACAGTATGATACGCGTGGCTTAAAGAACTTACGCTATAAGGTACACAACTGTGTATTTCTTCTTTGCTTCAAATCTTTGTTTCATGCCAGGTTTTCATTCGAATTTTTCTCCTTTGGTCCATAAAGGCAATTAGAACCTATAAATACACTTAGAGCTAGTTAAGTACCAAATATACAATAAAAGGATAAAATATCAAACAAAAATTTATTAAATATGAGGTATAAATATGATCAAATATGTACTATCAAACATCCCCACACTTAAGTCTTTGCTTATTCCTCAAGCAAACCATAATCAAAATTATAAATCTTACAACATCTACCTATCATTAATTTTGATCTATCCATTAATATAATAAATCATCATAGCCTATTGAATCAAATTAACATATAATTAGAGTCAAATTATCCTAAAATTATCTTCCAAAGAAATATTAATAGTAATCACACCAATAATCACATTGAAATCAAAAGCATAAATGACAAGCACGTGATAACGCTAGTAAAAAAAAACCTAAACTATTACTGCGATAGTGGTGAGTCTAGGTCGATCTCACAGGGAGTAGTCGATTACCTTATGAAATGAAATTGATTGATGTTTAGGTAAAAGGGGGTTTTGGATTTAATAAGAGAATAAAATAAAATAAACCTAATGAAAACAAATTAAATAAAATATGCAAAAAAGATAAAATTGGAGAATTCAGCAAGGATCTGGTTCTTTGGTTCAATCTTGGCCTACTCCCTAATTAACCATAATTCATTGATTTGTCTTTCTTTTATCTCTCTTAGCAATTATCAGTCATAGATTAACAACATGCTCTGTTAATCCCGATTTTTCCTTAGGTCCTAACTAATTACGATGCGCTCGTTAATTAATTGTAGCTATTAGGAAACATAGAATAAACTCTATAAGTTTATTAGGACAATCGCCTTACGAATCAGAAAAATAGACCAATCTAGGTAATAATCACACAAACTCGAATTATTTAACGTAGGTTATATTATCTCTAATGATTTGGGACCATTAATTGCTACACAAGAATTAGGAATACAATGATTACATCTTGCATTCGATTCTAGCAATAGGTTTTCATAAAAAACAATTCAATAAAGAATTAAAATCATCATCATTCAAATACTCAATCAGTCCATACAAGATAACATAATCAACTTCTAATGAGAGAAAGAAACAACAAAATAATGAAAAAATGCTTAACCTAGGTAGTCGGCAACGATGTGCCTCCGAACCGACGTCGAAAACTTAGCCTTCTATGGGTCTCCTAAGAAAATGTTTCAACCCCTTCAAAATCATCCCCAGCCGAAGATCACCTACGTTATTTCTTCATTGCACCTCTAAGCTATTCTCTGTCGCAAGCTCTCTTTTGTTCTCTTCTTATGCTGCTGTTCATGTGATGTGACGATTTAATATGTTTAGCCCAAACTATAGTACACATCTCTCTTAACCCTCGTTGATGTATTATGTGCACTTTGAGCAAAACGCACCCAATATCTACATAATTTTTGCATTTCACATACATTGTCTATGTGAAACGTATGGGTAAAATGCATATTATGTTTTCCTCTAACATCTAGCTGTTGTGCTGCGCTTCATCTCCTACCATTTCCTCCTCCACTGCACGCTTTGCTCTAACCTTTAGTTGCTGCGATGCGCTTTATCTCTTGCCTTGTCCTCTTTCACTGCGTTTTCTTCATCTTGTACTATCGTTTTTGTCTCTTTCTAGCTGTCCATCTTCATTCACTGTTCTTTGCATTTTTTCTTCGTTTAATGTTCTTCTTCTTATTCTATAAAGACAAGTAAAAATTAATCTTCAAAAAATGACCAAAATATAGAGCTTCAACTCACTTTAACTTTTTTACTTCTGAATTGTACCTAAAATCACATACGAGTCAAATTGAGTATCTTAAGCAATTTCATGTCAATAATCGCTAAGTGTTATGGAATAATTTCATAATCAAGTAAGAACCTATCAATTTTCCCTACACTTAACTTTTGGCTGTCCTCAGGCAAAACATTAAAATTAAGCTCAAAGACCCAAAAACATTGACTCATTTCCCATATGTTCCAAGAATATTTAATCATAAACAAAGACGAACGACTTTCAAAAATCACAGAAAGATGTCAACATTCCAAGCTTTTACTCATGATCAATCAACATTCATCATCTTCAAAAACTGGGCAATCTAATGGTAGACTCGAAAAATGTGTTTAAATAAATATATCCATGGGTACACTCAACACCATTTATGATCATGTCATTCTACAACTTTGCATATTATTTCATTTCTCCACTACTAATGTTCACATGCAAAATCATGAATCAAAAGACTTTTCAAGGTTGTAATGTGGGCAAAGGCAAGGGAGATGGATTTGGGTCAAATAGCATGAATTCCATTAACTTAGTGAAAAAAAGCAACAATCATCAAAAATTGGGCACCGTTAGCTATGACAAATGCAATATTTATATTTCACAACCCCATTCAGCTCCTACACTCAAACCACATGAAGCATATACTAATATGAAGGAATCACTCGTACAATTTGTGCCAACAATACATTGAAACCACAATAGTGAACCTTAGTACATAAAGAAAAAGTATAAAACTCAAAGGGGTTTATCAAGGGAAAAATCATGTTAATAGGATAGGTTATTTGGCTATTGTAGTTTATGAAAAACAAAGAATGCTTAATCATATTCATGTTAATGTATGGAATAAATATGTGGTCTCAAATAGAAATTCAATGTAAAATTGGGATATATATGTCATGAAGGTCATAAATTATCAAAAGACAATGAGACTGATATGGATGTTTCAGTTTAATAAGGCTCAAATCTCACCGGCTTTATCTACCAATAGTCGCTACTCTTCTAAAGATAATGCACAAAAACCAATCACAAGAGCCCAAAGTTGCTATGAAATTCTCTAGCCAATTCATTCTCTATTCATCATTAAATAATCCTAGAAGTAATAGAAAATGAGAAAATGTTTCTTTGTTTGTTTTATTCTTTCTCTCATTTTGATTGAAAACTTAAAAACAAGCAAGAAAACCAACAAAGCAACACATATGCATAAAAAATTAATATAAAAATTTAAAAGCAAAGAAATTTGCTTTCCTTGGGTTGCCTCCCAAGAAGCACCTTTGTTTAGGGTCACTGGCTCGATTGCTTCTTCTCCTCACGTGATAAAATTATGATCTCCTGATGGCACATATGGTTCTTCAATATGAGGTTCTCCAGGATTTGGTTGATAATTGTTCCCATTTAGCTCCTTCCCTATCCTCAGGCTTTCAATCTCAACTGAGTCCATGCACTTGGGAAATATTTCAAACATCTCTTCACCTTTTTCTTCCTCGTCTTATTCCTTCAATTTGCTATGTAAAGGTGAAGAGTTAGTTTCAAAAATAATCACGGACTCAGTACTTATATCTGAGCTAAATGATATGCCCTTTTTGACTTCAAGCTCCTTCTTAACTTCTTCTTCTTCACAAGCAATTCCTTGAGTACTATACTCAAGATTCTCAAGCTCCTTTTCACTCTGTAAGGTTTTCGCATTAATATCCATCGGGCGCTCCTTAGGTTGATATGGTTGCGTCTCTTTGCTTTGTGATGCTAGGCAATTGATAGCTTCCATCAATTGATCTGCTTAGCTTGCCAAGTTTTGGATTCTAAAACTTGTTTCCTACTGGAATTGCAAAGTGTTAGCAATATACACATTAACTAATTCTTCCAAAGATGTACCTGAGTCTTGATAGGAAGCTTTGGGTCTGTACAGGAAGTGCTAAGCTTCTTGCAAACTATCATAGAAGTAATTCGACTGATTATCCCATTTATAACAAAAGTTAGGTTGATTAGTCTAAACATTGTGATAGGATTGAGAATATGAATTAAAGAGAAAATTAGTCCCATCCATGTAAAATTTAATTTTTAAATATTTTCACAAAAATGAAAAAAAAATGAAAAGATTACGAAATAACTGAAAAGAAACCAATTATGAACAAATAAAAACAAAACACCAATTAAAATAAATAACAAAAATTAAACACCGCACTCCCTAACAGCGATGCTAAAATTGACAGGCACATCATAATGCTAGTCAAAATAGAATAGTGACTACTGTTGAAGTAGTGGCGAGTCTAAGTCGATCCCACAGGGAGTGTTCAGTTAGCTTATGAAATGAAATTAATTGATGTTTAGGTAATGGAGGGTTTTGGATTTAATAAGAAAATAAAATAAAATAAACCTAATTAAAACAAATTAAAGAAAACATGTCAAAAATGATAAAATTGGGAAATTTGGTAGGGATCCGATTTTTTGGTTCAATCTCGGCCTACACCCTAATTATGCACAATTCATTGAAATTTTCCCATCACATTTTAAATACCATTTACTCACTTAATCCAACATTGTATCATTCCATAATCTATTACCAATCAAAACACCAAAGCAAGACATGAATCTACCCATATTTCTCATTCACGTTTCAGCATGTACCTATCCTCATTTTATGAACATTTAGCCTCTAACTATTATCAGAACATGTTTCATTCATCAAAGACATGAAGATTAATAGGTTACTTACTTGATTAACCTAAATCTTCTTCGATCACCATGAAAGAGTAGCTCCTCCAACAAATACGATCATCACCTTTTTAAGGTGGAATAGGTTGGGTGGTCTTTTAATAATAAGATGGAGAAGATAATAAATCTTGAAGAAGCAAAATGAAAAATTAGACAAAATTCATCATAAAAAGGGTGAGAGTGAGGTGTCGTGAGCGTAATTTAAAATATCACTTTCTCAAGGCTCTTCTTTGTCTTTTATTAACTAGTTCATTTGTCTCCAATTTTTAACGCAATTTTCATTGACACTTGTTATTAAATCCCAATATCATTTATAAAGAATTCCATTGTCATTTGACTCTTATTTCTACTACTATTTACCAATTATTCTGCTACTTGGCATTTTTTCTAGTCTAAAAATACCCATAATTTCTAGAAAATTCTCATATTTTCACAAAAATTTTTGAGTCAATACATATAGTCTCTAAATCAAAATTTAACACATATAATTCACAATTCCAAATATAATCACATTTATAGATCAATTATACCTAGAAAATGCCAATGAATGCATGTACAATCATTTTGATGTGTACAATAATCAAATTCACATCTGTGTATGCTAAGATTATACATGAGAATGAAATGCATTTTTCTAATCTCTCATTTCTATTTCTCAATTATTGAAATCTAGGGTTCTAACCCTTAGTATGGAAACAGGATGTTACAATTCCTTACCCCTTAATAACTTTCATCATCAAAATTCTTATCTGATTGATTAAAAAGGCAGGGGTATTGTTTCCTTGAATGCTCCTTCATTTCCCATTTAACTATCATCACTTGAATAATTTCTTCCATTTGACTATGGTCAATGGAATCACTCGATTTCTAGTCGCCTATTTAGATATCACACTATCTTAATTGTTTCCTCAATCTATTTCAAATTACTCAATTTCACTTTCGATATCAATAATTCATATATCGGATCATAATGATATTTCCTAAACATATCTATGCAATACTGTGTGAATTTGAAACATCTTGTTGGACTCTGTTTCTGGAGCCCAACATCGGACATGAGATCATGGAGCTTGAGCGTGGAGGGAGACTTAGAGGTTGAAAATTTAGAAGAAAACTCCCTCGGAAGCAAAGGCAGGCGTCGTCGCGGTGAACTGTGGCTTCGCCGTGATGAACATATGTAAGAAAATCCCCTAGACCCCTAGGGATTTTTACACCACGATGAACAATTTAACTTTCACCGCGGTGAACCTGCAATTGTATTTTCGCTAAGGCAACCATATGGTCTCGCCATGACAAACTCACCACGCCAGCGAAAATAAAAAGCTTCGAATTAATTACGCCCCCTGATCAACAAAACTCATTTAATGCAAACTTAAACTTTTTCAACTACTTAGCCCCAACATTAGCTCTAGTGAATGCAACCATAAATTTCCCAACAACCATCCTCAATTCAAACCCAAAACAAAAATGAACTTATACATAAACACATGCAATTTCCAAAATCCGAATACTTTGAGAAAACATGAAAAATAATAGACATCTCTAATCATATATTTCATTAATATTTAAAGGTAGAGTTTTACAAAGCTTCAATGGGCATTTCAAGCCACATTACATCATAATCCAAAACATACATAGTTTGCAAAAAGTAGAATTTCTCAAAATGCAACTAAAGCTTTGTTTTACAAAAACTAACTTCAAAAGCAAAAATAAATCTAGTTGGAGTGATGCCTTGGCTCTTGACTACTCAATCTCTTGCTCTTCACCTGTAGATGGGACGGAATGGGAGGGGATGAGCTTAAAGCTCGTGGATAACAAGTTTATAACGGATAATTAAGCAAAATCATTGAAAATGTTCATTTATCCTAGAAAATTCTTATTAAATCATGAAATGCATAGTTCCCAAATTCACAACCAAGTTGCAAAAACACAAATCATATATGCATCAACTTGTTCACAAAATCATGAACACATTATGTAACATCCCATCCCTGAGGGGAAGGGTAGAATAGTCATTTGGAATGAGTTCTGAGTGTTTAGGATTGTCTTGGCGTGTTCGTGCATATACATACACGTAAATAGTGACTTTTGCACACGTAAATGAATGTACATGCATCCATGACATTTCCCGGTATATTTGGTCATAAATGTGATTTATGTAAAAAATATGATTTTTGTGCTTGAAAATTTAATTGGAGTAGGTCTTTGTGTGTTTTAAAGTTTTGGAGAATTTTAGAAAATTTTCTGAAAAATTTCGGAGAAAATTTCTGGACCATAAAAAAAATTGCCAAGGGGCAGATTGATTGGTTTCTGGTACTGAAAATGACTGTCCAATGGCATTGAAAAATTAGATACATGATTTTAGAATTTATTAATTTGAGCCATTGGAATTTTGGGACAAAATTGAAGAAGAAATTGATTTTTTATTGGAAAGAAATTAGTGAGGGCTCAAGAGAGTAACATGTGGCAAGGGGCACATGTCACTTGCCTAAGCATGCTACCAAGTATGCTTTCATTTAAAACCCATCCTTTGGTTTGTCTTTCACGATGCTTCCATATGAGAAGACTAAAATATCTTGTTCTTTTTCATCAATTTCGTAGTCTCTTCTCTTCCTCCTTCTTTGTGGGTTTTCTTCCTCATGTTGTGTTAGTTTGCTACAAATCTCCTCTCTCATATCTTGCTTGCTTTTTCTTTCTTTGTTCACACACAAATCCAAACCTAAGCCTTGTGATGGTGATGATCGTATGGTGTTGGGAGGAAGGTAGAGAATTGCTGAAAAGTTTGGAGAATTGAAGAAAGTGGAAGCTTAAGTAGGTAAGGTTGTGTTTTATGTTATAAATTGGTAGTTAAATGCATTGATTGGCATTTATTGCATGGAATTGTTCTTTGATGTTGTGGGTAGGTTATTTTCCTTGGTTGATTTAGGATTGATTGAGGATAAATGACCTATTAGGTGGTATGGGTGAATTAAGTGTTTTGGATTGATTTTACGTGTTGTTAGATGAGTGGTTATTAAAGAAAGATGATTGAGTGTGTGTGCTGCCATTTGTGGACTAATGTTCAAGGAGAGGTTGTGATTTAGTTATGGTGGATTTATGAAGTAAATTGAGTGAGAATTGGTTTAGAAATGGTATGGAAGAGGTAAAAATTGAGTTAGGTTGAGAATCTGGAAAATTAGATTTGTATATGTTTCAATGTTTTGGTCATAACTTTTTATATGGTTATGCTATTTAGATGAGGTTTGGCTTGAATTAAAATTGATAAGTTTGGCTAGAATTCTTATTGAGGAAGTGCTATCCAATTGTGGCTTGAAGGGTTATGAATTTTGCCTTGAAATTGGGCAATATGTGCAGGGTGAATAGTGCTATGTTTATGATTCTAACATTGAAGATTTGTGACCTGAAAATTTGGGAAATTTTTCTAGGCTAAATTAGACAGATTTTGTGAAATTGATCTTCATGAAAGTTGAAGATTTCCTTGTTAGCTTTCTATCACCACTAAATATGACATTTTTCTATTTTGAGGTTGAAAGTTATGACTTGTTAACATTTAGATGGTAATTCATGTATTAAGGTGCTTTGTGTGTGAAATGTCTCTAAGTATAGGTTTTGTGATTACTATGTTTTGAAGCCAATTCTGGACGGTTATGGTTTAAATTAGCTCAAGTAGTCATTTGGAAAGATGTAGAGGAATGTTTCAGCTTTGTAATGATGTATAATATGCTATTTGTGGATGTAAGAATTGTAAGTTATGTATTTATAAAGCATGGATATGGTTTAGGTGATATTTTTGTTTAACACTCTTTAACAGGGCAACCTCAATCATATGAGAATTTGACCTAGTTAGACGTGGAATTGGTTTTCAAGCTCTCCATATAAAGTGTAGACCTTTCTTTTCTATTTCCATTCATATCAAGTTTGCACAATTAGGACTTCTGGATTGTAAGTTATGAATTTTTAAAGTGTGGTTATGGTTTAGGGTGAATTATGGGGGAAGAAACTTTGGTTGAGAAATTGACCTATCTAGAGGTTGAATTTGTTTCCAAGTTATTCATGAAAGTTGTAGAATATGTTTTGATATTTCTTTTAATATAAAGCTTGGAATTTTTGGCAAAGGGAATGGGAAGATATTATTTTTAGAAAAATGTTGTACTGTTTTGGGAAAATTGTGATTAGGCAGAAATTTTGATTGCATTTTTGATACCCTTAGGGGTGAAATTGGTTTGTGAGTCCTTCGTAGAACTTGTAAGGTTCTCTGTGATCTTTCTAATGAGACTTTATTTGTGATTTTTGGATACTTGTATGAAAAGATAGGTTTTGTGAAAGGAGAGAAAGAATAAGTAGTTTTGAAAAAAATTGTAAAAAAAATGAAAATGATAGGCGGAAGCTCATTCCTCACGAGGGCAACGCCTCGTGAGGACAAGCGGAAAGCTCGCCCTCGCGAGGGCGAGGACGCCCTCGCGCACTCAGCCCATTTTTCTTTTATTTTATTATTTTATTATTCTGTTATTTATTTTGGCCCAATTTCATTCGTTTGTGAATAACTTTTTCATCAGATCTCTGATTGACCTGATTCTCGAGGCATCGGATTCGTGAAATATTTAATTTCATTTCTATGTGAATTTATGAATTTTTAGAAATGAAATGGACGTGGATTGATTAGGTCAAAGTGAGGGGACCAGGTGATTATTTTTTTAGTCCGTGTTTTATCAATAATTGGACCTATAAGGGTCCGAATTGAGTGATTTTAGTGTCTATAGATTCTTATTACATAGAGGAATTTTTCTATCGAGGAGACGTTGCCTAGGTTGCCCTATGTGGACTAGCTTATCAATCGGGAGTAGTAGACCCAAAAGTATGGTTTTGGAACAATTACAATAAGCATAAATTGCGAGTTTAGGGGTTTGGGTACGGCTAAACCCTAGGCATACCTGAGTTGTGATATTGGAAGGGTTTTTAAGATAAAATTTATAGATTGTGTAGCATCCCGTTACTCATGCGAGGGATAAAATTGTGAATTTCGAGAATTATTGAGAAATTAGAAAGTGTAATTCATGTTTATGCTAAAATTGACATGCACATTTTTGCACATTAATATGGTTGTACATGCATTCATGATATTTTTCGGGTATAATTGAGTTGTTAATGTGATTAAAATGTGATTTGGCAAATTTGGTGATAATTCGAGTATTTTAG
>JANZLF010000007.1:6737956-6751407 GCA_026546835.1 Erythroxylum foetidum | reverse complement strand
TATATATATTTATATTTTTTTTTCAAAAATTAATCTTTCATTTTTCTCTTATCTTAATTATACAGATCATAATTTAAAGATAATATTTCTCACAATTTTATTTAAAATACTGATTATCGAAATAATTTTATGAAAATATTAATAAAAATATATCTATAATTTTATTAATTTTATTAACAACTGTATATTTTTTTAAAACGATTCTTATTATAAAACTTATTTTAAACTCGGCAAACTCGATTTCGTCATGTACGCAAAGCATGTATTCATCCCATCGAAATACCAGAACTCGTTTCACTTAGAAAAATACAAATAATTATATTAACTTAATTGTACCAGGCAAGTACACTACCTGTACCCTTTAACCTCCCCTGTCATCACCTTTCCATGCAATACCACTGCCCTCTCCTTTCTTTATTCCTTTTCTTCTCCTTTATGTATGCCACCACTCATAAATCTCCTTCGCCATCATCACGCAAACACTCCACTCTTCCCCTCTCTCTCTCTCTCTCCCTCTCTCCTTTTTCTGTCTCTACAATTCTTGCCTTTAACGTTACCAAGACTTAATCTTTTCATTCTCAAAGCTATTGACTTACCTAGTTTCCATCTGGGTCTCCTCCAAAATCTTTGAATTTGGTGACGTCTCCTGAAATCAATCTAATGAAGCAGCTAATTCGCCGCCTTTCTCGCGTCGCTGACTCGTCCCAGTACAGCCTCCTCCGATCGGAGACACAGACGCCGCATCCCCGATCGATGCGCCGGTCGGAAACGTCAAGGCCTGCTCGTAGAGCTAGGGGAGCTAAGCCGGTGCCGGAGGGCCACGTGCCGGTGTACGTTGGCGACGAGATGGAGAGATTCGTCGTGACAGCGGAGCTCCTGAATCATCCTGTTTTTGTGAATCTGCTCGAAAAGTCGGCTCAAGAGTATGGCTACGAACAGAAAGGTGTTCTGCGAATCCCCTGCCACGTTCTGGTCTTCGAACGTCTCATGGAAGCTCTCCGTCTTGGCCTCGAGTCTCGTGACATTGAGGATATTCTTGGGTTTTCGTTGTTCGCCTAGCAGTTTTTCTAAGTAGGCCTTTCTTTTGGTTCTAGTTTTTCAAGTTTGGATCTTTGGATAATACAATAGAAAGAAGACAGGAGTTGGGAGATCGTTGTAAAGGTTTTTCTGTTTCTGTATATACACCTTGCGATCTCCGAGGAACGACAACAGTCAAAGAAAGTGAAGGCAGACAATGATTTTTAGGGGATTTAACACTTTTGTGTGTCCCTTTGTTATACAAAGAGACTGAAACAGAATAGATTTTTCTTTCATTTCTGTATTCAGACTGTTGGGTCATTAGCAAAAAAACAAAACCTCTTCTTAAAACAAGTCTGATATTGCTGCGCTAAATCTTCAGACTTTAAAACTGTTAATCACTCGGCCATCTCTAGCTAGTAATGAAAATAAAGCAGAGTGCCGGAAGCGGAAGTGTTCTAATTCTTAGTCCGATATGTGTATATTATCTTTCTGTGTACCTTGTTTTTTGGTACAGTTGTCCGTACGTAGCTTCTTTGATGCAAAAGTCTAAGTCATGTACGAAGCATAGCAGAAGATCCCTAACCTCTATGCTCGCTTTTGCTTTTTTCGGTCTTAGGGGTCTGTTTATTACTAAGATTTAATTGAAACGAATTGGATTATAACGAAGTAGTCCTTGGACTGCCTTCAAATCCAAACATATCAGAAATATTAATAAAGTTGAGTAACAATTTTGCAACAATAAGGTAAATCAGGAGATTCAATGACTATGTACTAGTTGATGGTTAACCATCAAGTGGAAGGTTTTAGTGACAGAAGGCAAAGGAATAATGTTTGAGTGGCGGTCCTAATGCTACAAAGACAATAATAGACGCTTTGATTTGGATGTATGTGAGCGGTTGATTATAGTTTTGCAGATTAGTTGATGCTCTCTATCGTGATGTCTTATTTGGTGGTCTCTGCTGGGAACCACCGCTGTCTGTGGACCTCACAAGCTGTCTTCAAGAATAGTTGGTGTGAGTGCTCGGCTTAATTAAAGGTCTTAAGTTTGAGCTCGAGAATAGAATAATTATTTTGGCTAGTATTTTATTTTTTATAATTGATCCGATTAGTCTGAATATAAATAATTTTAAGATACTATTTAAGATCTTTCTAAAATATCTCAGGCGGGAAAAAAAAAGAAAGGAAACAGATCCTGATGCATTTCCACATGTTTAAGGGGCTTTTGTGCCGGCCAGGAGCGTCTACCTCACCTTTTCATTGGGGCCATAGTGCGCTGAACTGGTTTGCTTGGAGTCATCGATTGCGGAGAAACGAACATTTGCGTGGATTGTGCAGGCACATATTCATAGAGCAGTCCGTGTTGAAAGAAACAATATCAGCACGGGCCTACTCTCGTACATCAAACAGAAAAACAAGAACAGATTTCTTTGTTTAATTGGCGGAAATGATGTCCTTTAATAGCTATCTTATCTAAGAGATTACATGGTCGAATCTTAAGGAGGAACGCTGCATTAATGTACCCGAGACTTAATTATTTGTGACAATATTAAATTAATTAATTTATATAATGATAAAAGACTATATAAATATTAATCATATTACATAAAGGAGAGTATTATTATTAACCAAAAATTATAATCCTAAATATAATTAATATTATCATTAGGGTTTAATTAACATAGTTATATATATCATAAAGAATTAATGTATCATGAATTAAAATGTAACTCTTAAAACCCATCTAAGGACAATAATATTTTTTATTTAAGTTTGTTTAAAGATCTTCATACTTTAGTCTATAAGATCGACTACTTTCTTCGTAAAGAAAAACAAAACATATGCTACTAATGTCCAATCTTAATAGAATAATAAATAGGAGCAATTTAAGGATAATACCTAAATGCAACATAAATATCATAATTATAATCTCATCATAATTTCATTTTCAATGTATAAACGTCTCACGAAATTTATCATATAAACTCAAATATGTACAAAATAAGAATGCCTTTGACTAATTATCACTAAAACTACAAACAAATCGATTAACTGTCGGGCATAAACTAATGATCTCTCATTTGCACTAAGCTAATCGTTTAAGTATCTTGTACCATATTATCGTATGATGATCATGCGACTGCTGAGATAGTGGCTTAATGAGAGAATTTTATAAAATTCTCTATAGTGAGCATTTGTTTAGATTTTAAAATCATTTCTACTAAATGAAAAATGTATTATGACTTAATTAGCAACCATTGCTACATTGAAACCTTTTTAATCTGGAATGATATTGTTCTAAGTACATAGATCTTAATTAGGATTAACTTCTAAAGTTAATATCCTTATAACCTTGCACTCAAATATCAAATTATATATAATAATGAATATCTTTAATACTTCACAAGTATCAGATATCTTAAACATTAAAAATCGTTAGTACATTACCTATGTAGTTGGACTTAGGATAGGTAAATAACTTCCAATTTATCTTTATAGATCTAATTCCCAGAATTAAGCTATTACCTTTTTCATATCCAATAAGAATTGTTCTTGGGCCAGTATATTTTCAAAAATTGCAAATTAAAATTATTGTTCTCTGTGAGTAATACATCTCTACATGCTCCTAATAAGGAGGGCAACTGTACTCCCTATAACCTTATTGTAAATATTAAAAATTCGTAATCATCTTCAAAATAAACTCTATGAATTCATCATTAAAGTGAATCTTTCAACATCCTGTAACCTTTCAAAGTTAAATCAAATGTATCAACAAAGACATTAATTCCAATTAGATATATTGTCATTAGATTTGAACTTTTAAATTCATTTTACTTCCACAACTTATCTTGAGAACCAGTCTTCTATAAAAAATACATTGAAATAAACAATTTGTTTCATAGGTCTATAAGATTATATCTAACATTTTTTATGCTTCATAAACTTTTATTATCAAATTTAGTTCTAAACTTGATGGATAATCTATGCTTCAACTAAGCATCAAATCCTTAAATGATTAACTTTGACTCTTTTAAAGACTTAGCATTTCATATCTAATATGAAATCTTGCTAATTGATTCAACTGGAGCTATTGAAAATAAGTCATAATACTAGCCATAACTATATGGAAAATAATATTGCATCATACAACGTCTCATATTGTATTTTCTTCCTTACACAAATCCACACTTCATACAATTTTATTGTGAAGGTATTCACTAAAGAATCTCATTTTCTATATATAATCGAAAATTTAAAACTCACCATAAATATCTCATCGAAGTGCTTCAACGTGTTTAATGCTTAATTTCTACTTAGATTTAAACAATTTGAACTTTTCAAAATTTTAAATCAACCTTTCATTTAATACATATAACTATGTCACATAAATTCATTAGTAATATAATGAAACATAAGTATCATCCTTTTATGAATTGTTATTCCATCCAATATATCACGTGTATAAATTTAACAATTCAATAGTATCATCATTATTTTACAAAAGGTTGATTTAGTTATTCTTCAACTTGACAAGTTTCACAAGTTTCATATGATTCATAATCAAATGGATACACATATCCTTGTATGTAACTTTGCGAATCTTGTTATGTTGATTTAACTAATAGGGCATAAAATGATAGTCTCAGTTATCTAAGTTTTATTCTTGCCATTTATGTTAATCATCAGTCTCCTTTGATCCAACACATACAAACTATTTGTATGTAATTGAATCAACTACCTTTACTCAACAATCTAATTATAATAATGTTGAATCTAAATTCAATATCAAATACTCATAAGCATGAGTTAGAAATATATATGATCTCTATCATATTTCTTATAGGTAAGAAAATCATACAATCATTTCTTTTAATGATAATTATTACAATTCTATAGCAAATGCCTTTAATGTTTGTTTATACTTTTAGTAGGCTCAATTAAGTGGAACAATTCCAACAAGACACTATACATTTCAACTCTACTCTATGCTACCTTTTGCATCTTGCTATCATGGTATTGACATACATCTTACATGTTATTGTCAAAGTTTATAAGACATGAGTCAACTCAAAATGTCAATATATTTTGTCATCTTTATGATTTTGACATATCTCTAAAACATTGTCACCGAGTCCTCAATATGGATTATAGCAAAATAACATAATGAGCTTACAATTCTCTATCTAACTTTGAGAACTCTTCTCAAACATAACCTATGTCTAAGAAATTCGGTTCTCTTACTTATTATCAACTATAGTAAGTAAGATAAATTCTACTTAGAACAAAAATAAACATAAGAAAATAAGTTATTAATTATATGTCATGACTACCAAATGAGATTAGAACTTTAATAATGTATTTGGTTACTCTCCCTATTGTATTCAAAATAATAGCCCTAACTACTATTCGAAAAGATTACTATAATCTTTCTAGTGCTAGGATCTCTTTCAAAAATAATTGATATTGAGTTTGCTCAATAAACCAACTAAACTTAAATTAGGTAGATAAAAACTTTATCCATCACATTTTATGTGACTCTTAGATTTGTTAGGTAATAACTCTTGTCAAAACATATCTTACATGTTATTCCTAACTTTGCCTCTAAATTTATGTGATTATGAGTTTGCTAATCCAAATAAAATAAATTTAGTTAAGAAGAACTCACTGTTATAAGACTAATCAATTTTCAGTTAAAGCAACCTTGACTTCACTCAACAAGCCTAACAATAAACATAACTTTGGTTTATTATTATAACAATGGAAGGCAACAATTATGTTCTCAATGTGTACTTAGATTTATTTTAACAAGGGATTTAATTTCATTCATCTCATGAAGCACATAATTGCATGTAAAATATCATACATATAAAATATACAATTTATCATGCATCCAATTTATAAATCATCATCATCAATACCTAGTTGAAGTCCAGTTGAGGAGTGGGGTATAGGGACATCCAATTTATATATTAAACATATAAATAAAGTATGCAACTTATACACTCATAATCAAATTACAACATAAAATATCAAGTTTTGCTTGATTCTAGTTATTGATCTTCATAATCTAAAATAATATTTCCAACTCCTTGGAAAAATTAAAAACTGATTAATTCTTTAATGAATTAAATTCTTATTCCAAATAGAAATTTAATTTGGTTATAAACAATTTTCAAATCGAATTGGAAAACTATTTCCACTTAAATTAACTCCTTTAACAATATTTAATCGAAAACAAATTTTGATAAATACTCTTCTTATTTATTATAATTTAGAAAACTTGTTTTTAAAGTTATACAAGTAACATATTCTAATTTAATTAGAAAACATTTTATAATCTAATTAGAAATTACTATTTTTAATCTTGTTAGAAATTACTTATCTTTTAATTAGAAAACTATTCTTTAACATTAAAAGGAAACTAATTTCAAAATTAAATAAAACAATTTGAAATTTAATTAAGAAATTAATTTATATTATTTATTTATAGATTAATTTCTTAGCTAATAAAAATATTTCTTTAATAAATTTGAAAACTATTTTCAACAATATTAAAGAAATCTCAAATTTCTTAATTAATAAATGAAAATATTTTTCAAAATTTAATTGAGAAAAACATATTTTCTAAAAAATCACAAAACTTATTATTTATAAATAAAGAAACAATTTATAAATAAATAGAATAACAATTCTATAAGCAAATAAAATTATAAATTTAATTTATCTCAATCATATTAAAATAAATAAATAAAATTAAAAAGACCTTTCTTAACTACTTAAAAAATATTTTTTTTTAAATTTTAATAAATCTAATTAATTGATTTCATTCTTGTGTTACTACCATCAATCTTTGCACAAATCAGTGGTTGAGCACAACCCTCGAATTTCCAAACCAATACGGCTTTGGACTTGTACAAAGAGGCAGACGTGGATTCTCCTTTGGATTTTCTCCATTTTAGTCTCAAGGAAAGTAGGAAACTGATCAGGTTTGATTGCTTGTCAAATTTATGGAGACAATACACACTACTCTTGATTATAGGTGTCGATTCGAAGAAAATTTTGCTTCAAAGCAAATTCGATTTGACTCCGTAGTCGATCGGTCATTGCTTGTATCCTGATACTGATACTGGAGCAAGTCATGATGTTACACCAGATTTATCTTATTTTCAAACCTTGGATGATTGCAAGGATAAGGATAAGTTGGTTGTTGGAAATGGTACAAAATTAAATATTTTACATATTGGTTCCAGTTCCATTAAGTCTCGACTTTTAAATGATATTTTACACGGCTCGCATGTAACCAAACCATTATTATCTGTTCAACAATTTTGTCACGATAATAATTACGTTTTTTTAATTTCATCATGATCATCGACTTATGAAGGACAAGATAACCAAGGAAGTCGTGGCACACGGAATGCGGTGTTCATCATCACCAAGACAAGTTGAAATTATCCTCTTCTTCACTGCTGCATAAAAACCATTTTCAAGTCGTTTTTAATAACAAGCCAAATTATCAATTTCTAAGAGTTTTTGGTTATGCTATTTACCCTGGTGCTACTTGCCCTTTACTCCGACCATATAACACCAACAAAATTTCCTTTCATTCTAAGCATTCTAGTTACCTAGGATATTCTGCTCATCATTATGGGTATAAATGCCTTAACAATCATCATCATTATCATCAACATCCACTTGAATCTCGCATCAACATGAAATTAGGGAGGTTTGATAGTACGCAATCTTATCCTTATTAGCTCAAGGTTTATACTTAACGATTTTGATGATAACTGTATAATATTTTAAAATTTAAATTAGATTTACTTTCTTGTAAAATTAACAGTCTAATTATCAAAAAAGGAAATAAGATAATAAGAAATACGCTTTCTTTCATAAGAAATACATTTTCTTTCTTGCAGAAACTTTCTTTATGAACTTATCTTATTAGAAATGGTTTATCCGAAAGGATGTTATTAATTATGAAGGTCATATATTAGTTCCGTGATTACTGGAATATTTTTTACAAAGATGATATTGAAGTTATTCAAGGTTAAATCCATTGAATTGATTAAAGATATGAGTGAAGCAACAGCTAGTTGAAGAAATTAACTATTTAAAAAAGAGCAACAATACTTATAAAGCAGAACAAACATATTCAGTCTGTCAAAATATTTTGACCAGCATCTATACTCCTGAGAATCATATAATTACTATTGTGCTTTAGAAAGTGAAATCATTCTATCAAGAGAGAAATTATTATTTTGTTTTTTTGTGAGATTTTTAGAAGTTTGTTATTCCCTTCGAGTGTGAAAAGTTAGAGAATCTTAAAACAATGCATTTGTGAGTTTAGAGAGGCTCGTTAAATTTAATACTTGATTTTTATAGTGCAACACTCAAGTTGGATACTTAGGGACTAGACGTAGGCTTGTGTTGTAAGCCGAACCAGTATAAATCGATTGCGTCTTTCTTCTCTCTCTTTAACTTTTAAATTTCTGCATTATATTGTGTGTGTGTTGTTTTCAAGAGGCTCCTTCACCTTTATAAAAGGCCCTTTCTATTTTCAACTTACAAGAGATTTCTTTCAAATTTAATAAGAGCCTACTGTTTTTAAATTGTTTTAACATAATTTATTATTTAGTAGGCTCCTTTCGTTTAGGTAGGGTCCTATCCCACAAAAGGCTTCTATTAACTAACTAGCTCCTATCATTTAAAAAGACTTTACCATCTAATAAACTCCTACTGTTTAACTAGGATTTGTTTATTATACGAATTGAAAGAACTTGCAAAAAAAAATTTATACACACAATTAACTCCCCACTTGCGTGTGTTTACCTTTATCATTTGGTATCAGAGTGACGATTCACATTTTTGTGTTTTACAACACGTGATAGATCACAACAAACACTTTGAGAAGTTTTGAAAGAAAGTCCTTATCAAAATCTCCTTACTTCAATGAAAACAACTACTCATATTGAAAAAAGAGTATGACCATATATTTTCAATATATAGATATCGAATTATGGCAAGTAATTAAAGTTGGTGCTACAATTTCTACTTTCAATATCATAGAAGTATGGGCTAATGCTGACAAGAGAAATGCATAACTAAACGCTAAGGAAAAACATCACTTGATTGTGCATTGTCTCCAGAAGAATATGAAAAGATATCATACTGCTCAACAACAGAAGAAATGTGGGACAAACTTCAAGTCACTTTTGAAAAAACAAATGAGGTAAAGAAACATAGAATAAGTCTTTGAGTTCATTAAAACAAAAATATTGGTATGAAATAGGGAGAAACCATAGACGAATTCTTAAGACACTTTAACAACATCATCACGACCTTAAAGAACTTGGGAAAGATATATCCCAATGACGATCTTGTAATGAAGATTCTGAGGTCATTACCGAAGGAATGAATACCTAAGGTGACAGCTCTAGAAACGAAAAAGGATCTAAATAATATTTCACTCGGCCGGCTACAAGGAAATCTGATGATTTAAGAAACCTAGCATAGGCGAGATGAAGGATCTTCCCACATAAAAGGAATAGCACTTAAAAAAACTGACGAATCAAATGGTGATGAAAGTCACACAGTTGCAGATAGATGGAGATGACAAGTTCAACTTTATGGTACAAAATGCTCGCTTCTATAAAAATAAACTGACGAAGAAAAGAGAAGGAAACAAGAAAGTTGGAAACAACAGGTTCATATCAAAAGGCAGCAACAATAGTAACAATGCACAAACAATCATATCATATGTTATCACTGCAAGAAGTCTGGACACACAAGACCAGAATGTCCTCTTCTTCAAAAGGACAAGTCAGAGAATATAAAATCTAGAAAGCAAATGATGACTACATCCTGGTCAGATGAGGATTATGAAAACTTTGAAGAAAAAGAACCAGAAGAAGTTAGCAATGTTTACATCATGTTTGAATCAGGAGACAATGAGGTATATTACTCTGACTCAGATATTGAAGCTGATGAATTGAAAAATGCATATCATGAATTGTATGATCAATAAAAAAGGTTGACGATGAAGTATTTCAAGGAAGTTGACAAGTCCAAAAGCAATGATACATCTCTAAAGAGTAAGATTAAATTAGAGATTAAGAATATGTTTCTTGAGATTAACTATAAGCAAAAGGTTCGTGAAAAGGAAGCTTTGGAAGAAAGAGTAGTTAAGTTGGAAAATAAATTATTAAAAAAAATTATGATAAGATAAAACAGTTAGAACTTGAAAAGGAGAAAAATGCTGTAAAGATTTTATTTCTAAAGAAGGATCTAGAAAATTTCGTCGATGAAAGGAAGAATCTTAATGCATTGCTTTGTAGCGATAAATGCATTTTTGGTAAGGCTAGAATAAGATACAATGAAAATAACAATATCAGGCTATACAGAAACTTCTTTATTAAATCTAGCAGTAGCTATAGTCAAAATAGCAGAACTTGATATGTGGAAAAAATCATAACAACTATCATTCATCTGTTTTATGCGATTACTATGGTAAACATGGTCACATTATTCATTCTTGTAATTTTTGTAAAAAGAAATTATCTCAGATATATGTTTAGAGACCGAAAGGTCAAAATACTAACTCGAAAGGACCCAAAAGAATTTGGGTACCTAAAATGAGATAATCTTTTTTTACAAATAAGCTTTAAAACAGAAATAAGAGAAAATCGATAGATAACTGATAGTAGTTATTCGAGAAACATGACAGATGAAATATCACAATTCAACTATATTGAAAGGAAAGACAAATGTAATGTTGTCTTTGCAGATAAAAATAAAGCAAAGGTCACCAGAATTGGTAAAATTGGTAATTCTGACTCTACGTCCATTGATAAAGTTTTCTTTATTGATGGTTTGAAACATAATCTATTGAGTGTGAGTCAGCTATTTGAAAAAAGGTTACATAGTCATTTTCTATGCATGTCATTGTGAAATTGTCGATATTCATAATGACAATATTATGTTTATTGGTCTTAGAAATAAGAATATATGTTGTGCTTAACTAAAAGACATGTCCTCACAAAATGTTAAGAGTTTTGTCTCTCTAAAAAAAGGATTCGTTTATTTAGCACAGGAGATTTGGACATGCTAGCATAGGCATTCTATCAAATTTGTCCAAAAATGAGTTAGTAAGAGGACTACCAACCTTAAAGTTCGAAAGTAATCAAGTTTGTGCGGCTCACAAGTTAGAATTAGCTTTCCTCCCAAAAATATGGTGTCTACTACCCAACCACTTGAACTTGTGCATATATATTTATTTAGTCCCACTAGGACTCAAAGTTTTGGTAGTAAATATTATAGTTTTGTTCTAGTGGATGATTACTCCATATTTACGTGAGTTTATTTCTTATCAAATAAGGATGATGCTTTTGAAGTGATCAAGAAGTTTTGCAAAAAAAATTCAAATAAAAAAGGTACTGCATCACTTCAATTCGATGTGATCATAAAGGCAAATTTGATAACAAAAAATTTAAAGAATTCTATGACAGTAATGTTATAACTCACAACTTCTCTTGTCCAAGGACACTTTAACAAAATGGGGTTTTAGAAAGAAAGAATAAAACTTTGGTTGATATGGCCAGGATCATGTTGTATGAAAGTGGAATACTTGATGGATACTAAGTATCTATGTCATGCTATGTTCTTAACAGATTTCTTATAAGACCTATTATGAAAAAGACCTTATGAGCTATAGAAAGGAAGCAAACCAAAATGTTGCTTACTTTCGAGCTTTTGGTTGCAAGTGTTTCGTTCTAAATAATAAAAAAATAGATCCTTGAAAAGTTCAATGTGAAATTAGACAAAGCTATTTTTTTAGGCTACAGTACTGTAAATAAAGTATTCAGAGTATATAATAAAAGAAGAAAGAAGAAAGAAGAATCAATACATGTGGTATTTGATAAAGCATTACCATCGATAACAACAACTGATTCAGATGATGAATATTATCTTTTGATTCCTAAAAATACATCAGAGAATTAAACTACACTAACACTACCCTTAGAATAAAATCAAGAAGGCCCCTTTGAAGCTATAATAGAGCAAGCTCCTTCACCTCAGCAAGAGCCTATGCAACAAAAAATACCAAGAGAATGGAAAGGTCTTGATACATATCAATATATTCTTGGAGATCCCTCTGAAAGTCTAAAAACAAGATCATCGTTCAAGAACAACTTTATGGTTCTAATCTCACAAATAGATCCAAAGACCGTTGAAGAAGCCCTTATTGACGAAAACTGAGTATCAGCCATGAAAGATGAACTAAATCAATTTGACAAAAACAAAGTCTAGAATCTAGTACCTCGTCCTTAAAACAAGTCAATAATTGGGGACTCGGTGGGTATTTCGAAACAAACTTAACAAAAATGGTAAGGTGGTCAGAAACAAAGCTAGACTTGTAGCTCAATATACAATCAATAAGAAGGTATTTATTTTGATGAAATTTATGCTCCTGTTGCTATATTGGAACCGATTAGAATTTCACTTACCTTTGCACGCTATAGAAACTTCAAGTTGTTCCAAATGGATGTTAAAAGTGCAGTCTTAAATGGTTACATTAACGAAGAAGTATTTGTTAAGCAATCACCAGGTTTTGAAGATGAAAACCACCCATATTACATGATGAAGTTATCCAAAGCTCTATATGATCTACAGCATGCTCCTTGATCATGGTATGAGAGGTTAAGTATCTTTTTGCAACTTTGAAAGAGGAAAGGTTGATAAAACCTTATTTATTAAAAGATATGAGAATGGGTTACTTATAGTGCAAATATATGTTAATGACATAATATTTAGTGCTACTAATCCATCCTTTTGTAAAGAATTCTCAGCATTAATGCAGGGGAAGTTTTAAATGAGCATGATGGGAGAATTATCGTTCTTTCTTGGATTATAAATTGAACAAACATAAAAAGGAAGCTTCATTAGCCAAGAAAAATACACAAAGGAACTCATCAAGGAATATCATTTTGAGAATGCCAAACTGATGGGTACTCCTTTGTACACTGGAATTACACTGGAATTAAACTTGATAAAAACGAAGAAGGCAAAGCTACGGAAGAAACAAAGTGTAGAGGAGTGATTAGATCATCATTATATCTTACAAGTTTAAAACTAGACATTATGCTTAGTGTGTGTCTTTATATGCACGCTTTCAATCAAATCCAAAATGAAGCCACCTTCAAGCAGTCAAAAGAATTCTTCAATGTCTCCACAAAACTATAGACTTTGGACTACGGTATCCAAAAATTGAGTCATTTGACATAGTGGGCTATTGTAATTGTAACATCCCGTTACCAATGGGATGTGTACAGTTCATTGCATTCATATTTGTGCATATGCATGCATTATAGAATTTGTATATAATTGGTAATTATTGTATTGGCATTTATACGTACATGCATATATGACATGTT
>JANZLF010000007.1:6719076-6733868 GCA_026546835.1 Erythroxylum foetidum | reverse complement strand
ACTAAAATCCCAAATTATTCTAACCAATAGGAAATCTAATAAAACCCTAATTTCATACTAACCAAAAGACAATTTAACTTGCAAACCTATTTAATAGGGAAAAAGGGATCGGGGTCTAACAATGGAAAACCCTGGACTACACACCGCTGCGAGATGAGCGAGGCTGTCCGCGCACTGGTTGCCTTCCCTGAACACATGCTAAAGCTGGACCGTCCACTCCCGCTGCAATAGCTGGTAGATACCTGTTACCAAAACAGAAACCTCAGTAATCCGAGAGGGGCGGAGAGAAGATTAATGATCTCAAGAGAGTCGACTTCGAGGACAACTCGGTGGTAGCCCAAGTCCAAAGCCAAGGTGAGACCAGAGTGAACCCCCCCCATAACTCTGCAGTTAACGGTGAACTCTTGTCTGAACTCTTGTCTAAGTTGTGCGTTAAACTCCCTCTCCACTCCCCATGGCAGTCTCGGATCAGGCCCCCGGTGGAATTTCTGATGGAAGTAGCGTGCGAAGTGCCATTAGTATTAACTTTCACTCAACCCGCCGCAGGCTTCCTTTGGCAAGTGCTGTTGTTGCCTATTTGTAGTCGTAAAAATGACACAATGCAGCGGCAACAAAAGCAGTAATTCACTAATTTGTAGCAATCATAGTATATAATAGGAATAGGAAAAAGCTTTTGGCGCCATATTGTGCGACATTGTTCGTGGCCAACAGGACACGTAGTGAAAAAGAGCATTCGTGGAGACCCCTCCGCTAGTTGCTTGTAATGCTCACCCATTCTTATTTTGTCTCTACTATGGATTTCGATCACTGAAAACTATGCTACTTAGGATTTATCTCCATAGGGTTTATTTTAGTGTTTATGTTTATATTTTTAAATTCCACTGCAAAAGAAAAGGTAACATGTATGTGCATAGTAATATGTTTTAGGAAGCAATTGTGAATAAGATTCTTGTAGCTGACACAGTTATAATCAAGAATTCAAAATAACTAATAATAAATTATTTTTTAATAAACACAAGAAAATTATCTAGAGACCATGAACAAGTTCAGTATATTTAAGCTAAGCTTTTTTCCTTCTTTGTCATCACCATTAAAGATTCTTCGCTCCTTGGAAAGGTTAAGATCAAGAAGGGTGCTTATAAAACTTTATTGGAAAGCATTACAGAAGTAGAGAGTAATTAATAGAGAAAGTTACAAACTAGTAAAGAAAGAGGCAAAGAAGACAATTTTAGATTCGAAAATTAGATCTTAAAGAAATTATACCAATGATTGGAAACTAAAGATTAAGAAAATGATATATTTAAGTTGGTGAAAGATAGAGAACAAAAAGTAAGAGGCTTAGATCAAGTTTGCTACATAAAAGATGAAGCAAGGTGGGTGTTTATGGCTAAAATTAACATCATAAAAAGATGAAAAGATATTTCTATAGCATTTTTAATGAAGACATAGGGGACAAAATCTCTTTAGATGATCTTATCATGTTTGAGAGGTATCGTAACTTTACTTGTTGTCGACAGATTATAAGAGAAGAAATTAAAAGAGCTTTAAGGGAGATGAAAAGTGGAAGCGAAATATAACATGATAAGATACCTATAAATGCGTGAAATAGCCTAGGCCAAGAGGGTTTTACTTGGTTGACCAAGTTTTTTAATATGAACCTTATGTCCATAAAAAAGTCGAATGAGTAGAGACTTAATATACTAATTCTTGTATACAAGAACAAAGGGGATATCCAAAGTTGTAATTCATCAAGTTATGGGAGATGATGATTAAAAAGAGAGTGAGAAAGGAGGTTCCTATCTCGAAGAACCAGGTTTGGTTCATGGTAGGAAGGTCCATAAAAAAACCTCTACATATCCTTAGAAGATTAATGGAATATTATAGGAAAAGACAATGTAACTTACATATATTTGTTATTGACTTAGAGAAGGCATGTTAAGAAGTTAAGGGTATATACGATGGTGTAAAGATTAGAGTAAGGATGGTTAGTAGAGATACAGAGAATTTTTTTTTACCAATATTAGGTTACACTAAGGCTCCTCATTGAGGCCCTTTTTGTTTATAATTGTAATGGATGAGCTCACCAAGAATATCCAAGAGGATGTGCCTTGGTGTATATTATTTCCTGATAACATTGTTTTAAAGGATGAGACAAAAAAGGGTATCAATGTCAAGCTAGATCTTTAAAGGGATACATTAGAGTTGAAGAGCTTTAAATTGACCAAGAATAAGACTGAGTACTTAGAGTGTAATTTTTCGAGCTATAGGATGACTTCCAATATGGAGGTACTAAAGAAAGTGTGTTTTAAATATCTAAGATCTATCATCTAAAGCAACGGAGAAATCGATTAAGACATAGTTCAATTATCAGATTATGATGGTTTAAATGGAGAATTGCATCATGAATTTTATGCAAAAAGGACATACTACTTAAGTTCAAAGGTAAATTCTATCGTTTAGCAATTAGGTCAGCTATGCTCTATAGAGAGGATTATTGCCTATTAAACAAGTGCATATTTATAATTTAATGGTGGTAGAGATGAGGATGCTCCATTGGATGAGCAACCTTATTAGAAGAGATAAGGTTAAGGATGTAATGGTAAGAATAAAGGTGGCTAATATTAATGAAAAATTAAGAGAAATAAGGCATAGGTGGTTTGAACATGTTAAGAGAAGACACTTTGACATCCAGGTAAGAAGATTTGAGAAGATTATATTTGGAAACTATAAGAGGAGAAAGGAAGGCCTAAGAAGAACTGGGGTAATGTGATTACGAAAGATATGACTATGCTAAAACTTACTAAGGATATGACCCTTAACATAAAACTTTCACATACTAGGATAAATGTAAAGGATCTAACATAAAGAGGTTCTTTTCTTTCTCAAAGATCTTTTAAACATTGTCCTCTAAAGTTTTTGTCTTATATTTAGCCCAAACATTTAATCTAAATATTTTTTTATTTAGTTGAAATATTTTCTTATAATGATTTTTTTGATTTATTTATTTACTAGTCTCGTTTATTGTTTTTGTATTTATTTACTTATTTTATCTTTTATTCTTATTCTTAACCTTTTTATATATTTATTGTATTATTTATTTTATTACTTATGTTATATTTTATTTTATTATTGTTATTATTATTATTATCTTTTAAATATATTTTTATTTTTAATTATTATTTCTTTATTATTTTTATATGAGTCTATTAGAAGCAATTTACCAATTAGGAGTAAGGTTACATATTTCTAGATCTCCCCAGATCCTGTGATCAGGGAGACTTTCACTACGTTGTTAGTTTTGTATATATATTTAAAAGTGTATCATTCATCAACCTTTATATATTGTTACACCTCAACATAATAAGTTGGTAGTAAGAAAAAATAATAAAATAAAAGTGGCCTAAGCTCTGTTATTTCATAAAATAAAAATGCTAGTCAAAGATTCATACTTGATTCATTAGTTGCATTTGGATTTCCAACTTAGTTTATCAACTAGATTGAGAGCTACCTATGTACTCCCTCATTTGCAGTTTTAATCATGAGGAGGCAACTAGGACTTTTAAAGGGGCAAAGGGACTGAGACAAAGAAACCCTATATCTCTTTACTTGTTCACAATATGCGCTGAGGACCTCACTTTATTGATTATTCACAAGATTGAGTAAGGGAATGATTTCAAGTTTTATCACAAGTGTAAGAGAGTAAGAGATATTCAATATCTTATTTGTAGATGGTCTTCTATTTCTCTATGGGGTTGATAATGGTTCCATAAGAACAATAATGATTCCTTAAGCTTCTTTAGCTGGGTCTTTGGACTTTCAATTAGCAAGAGCACAAGCTATATATACATGTCTTCTAATTCACTAGATCTCATCTCCTCACTAAGTACAATCTTAGGTTAGGGATTAACAACAACTATTTAGATACCTTGGAATTACAATTTCATACAAAAGATTGACTTATCAAGATTGCCATCCATTCTTTGATTCCATTAAATAAAGAATCAATCAATGGAACAACTTGTTTCTATCCTATGTAAGTAGTTTACAACACATATCATTTGTCCTCAATAGCCTCACACTTTTTGTTGCTACCACTTATCCATTCCTAAAAGCTAATCAAAGATAACGAGAGAATAATGAAGAACATTCTAAGGACTGGTTCTTTTAATAATTATTTTGGAGCCAAAGTTAAATGGTTAGAGATTTTTACCCTTACGGATGAAAGTAGCCTGAAAATCAAGTCAATAAGTATAAATAAAATGCCCTTAGCTAAATAGATGTAAAAACTTTTTGTAATCTCAAAATCAATTTAGGTTAAATAGATGTACTCCTACATCATAAAAGATCAAAGCATATAAAATATCAAATGTAAATGGTGCACTTCTTGGACTCTTAATCAAATTCTATAATTAAGGAGCCTAATGTCCTAGGAATCAAGAGCATTGTAGGAAATGATCAAAAAATATAGTTTTCATATGATAATTTGAACGATTTAGGCCCCTTACATACCATTCTAGAACTAGAAAGCTTAAAATTTCTATCCCTGTAATGTTAAAGTTCGATGGATCATTGTAAACGGTGAAAGAAAATGTCAATTCAAAGGTCTCTTTGATTATGAATCATGTACCCGATTACATAGCATATATATATATACACATATAAGTTGAACATGACCTCTAACAGTATATAATAACGAGAATTTAGTTATATATAATAAATACAACAAACCAACACCATCATGTACATGACACTCAACTGGAGCTGGATTGCCTCTCTAAAACATTTTCCCCGTACCATCATTCCTAGGAATGGATTCATGGACATCCATGCGCGACCAGTTCTCTACCAAAGGAGTCAGCTGGTCTACTTTGTCGAACAAACCAAGGAGTCCACCTGTGTGAACGAAGAGGACTTTTCTGCCCTCCCACTTCTTCGGGTTGTCTACCATGTCCTTCATCAGTCCATAAGTAGCTTTCCCACTGTGATGTTCACATAAGAAAGTAATGTCAATGTTACAAATTTCCCTCAATGAACTTATTCAAATTTAACTAGATTACTAGTAACTATAATCATTAATATATTTTACAACATGCATGTATATGGAAATCAGTTGCATAGAATTTTAACATTTTTCGAACCGACTTATCAGCATCATTTTAGATGTTGTTTGCAAAATGAATCACCTCAATATTAAAAATCTGTTTTTATTTGAAGATATTCAAGATCACTTAATAATATAGAGATCAAATGCCACTAAAGTGATAAATACCAAAAAGGAAAAAAAAAAAAAAGAAGTAGACCATCTCTTTTTGTCTCACTCCATATGGAAAACCAACAAAAGAAACATCAAGGGTTCAACACCTTTTTATCCCTATATATTTGTAACTACGACCAACATTCAGAAAAAGATTGCCAAAAGAAACTCACTAAGCTGTAGCTAGAGGACAAGTGCTATACCTGTAAACTGGGTCAAGAATGACACCGGTTGCTGCAGCAACTTCCTTGACAAATTTCAGCTCCTCAGAGGTATTAATTGCATAGCCCAAACCTTTGGCCTGTAAGAAGAACACACAATGAAAACTGCAAATTTTCAGGTCTCTCAGTTCTTTGCCGAAAATATCAATTTAGTAAACTCCAAGAACGTGATTAGATGAGAAAATATACTGTTTCATGAGATGAAACAAGTTACACTTAAGTTGTGTTAAAATAATCAATGTCAAAACATTTTTGGAGAATTACTCCTTGAAATGCATAAGTCGTGATATATTAGTCCATGCCAAAACATTTATAGACAATTAGTGCATGAAATGCATAATAAGACAGGCAAGCTTAGCAACATTCAATAGCATGGTAAACAGGAGATTTTCAATTTCATGGTATGTACCACTTCAAAAATAAGGTTAAAAAAGACAAGTGACCTACAAGACAACATATCTATAAAAGAGTTTGTTTCTCTTTCCCTTTATCTCTATAAAGAAAAGATTAAAAAAAATAACTAAAAGAAACGGAAAATGCAAGAACTAAAATGATAAAGAAAATAGTATTCAAAACTCTACACTCAAAACCCCAACTCCCAAAAACCCTAAAGGAGACCAAGAGTAGTCTCCATCAACCATCTTTGCATATCCTAAATCGTTAGACAATGTAACTTATTGTATGTTACAGCTGGTTATGAGGATGTAAACAAAGGAAAAGCAAAAAAAATGGGAATATAACATGAAGAAGAACTAACATTGTGAATGTCCACTATATCACGAGAGTTGACTCCAGCATTGAGTCCATCTATCAAGCCTTGAACAAAATTGTAGAAGTAATCGGGGTCATCACAAACAGCGAATGCATGAACCTATAACATATGAAAACATAAATAGATTAACAGATCCGGATGCCTACAGGCCAGGAAATAAACAAATTATAGACATGAGGGAAAACCTTAGCCTTCAAAGTTCCAAGGTAGGATCCCAAAGACAGACCAGCAATTGTTCCTCCACTAAAAACAGTAACAGATTACAAGTCTAAATTTAAGAAAAGATATCAACACACATTGAAATGTCACTTCCCAGCTTTTTGAATTATACTTGCAAAAAGTCAATGACCGATGTCCAAGCAAGTTTCTTCAAATTAAATGTCAACACCAAAATTCATGACAGAAGACATATTAATATCAAATTCCAGGAAAAGGAAACAACTTTTATCTAACCTATACTTCACAGCATAAACATATCACAAAATTTCAGTTGGAGATGCTTTACCAAAGGTTTGTTACTTTAGCCTTGCATGGCCCTGATTTGGTCAAAGATGGTAAATTGTAATAGCCAATGTTTAAGAATTGGTGATTACTTTCATTATTAGCTAGTGAGAATTGGACAACAACCAATTATCAGCTGCAATGGTCTTGAGGACCCACCTTATCACTTCTTGCGCTGTAGCATCTTCTATAATTTTTATTGCAACCCAGTACTAATAGAAATATATAATATTGAGAATCGATGGTTCTTGTAAATTTTTTCTCTTTTTAGTTAACCTTATTGCTGTACATCACAGTTACAGAACAAGGTCCATACTTATTACCCATGACAAAGTAGTTTCTGTCAATAATCAAATTATAAGTTTGAACACGCTGGAAAGTGAATCCTCATCCTTGGTTTGGTATACTCTGTATATGTTGGTTTCAAATGTTCATTGACAGTTAATTTTCCAAATTTTAAAGAATATCTTACAGGTAATAATAGATGTTTGGACTAGTATAATGCAGCCTATGTTAACAAATAATTCTGTAAGCATTGATAAAAGACCCAGATTATGCATGCAAAAGTTGTATACCCATGTTCCTCACTGATTTAACAAGCTCATGTGGAGCAATCTAGTGGGCGATTCCTCAGCATTTGACAAACTCAAATATATACCTCCTACTGCTTAGTTTTTCCTCCGATTCAACTATTACAGCAGGGAGCTAAGAAGTGTCCTCTTTTTTAGTGGGGTTTTTCTTGGTCCAGAGTTTCCACAAGTCCAATACTGGGCTGCTACAATGTGGAAAACCTGGGAATTGAAAGCACTTTGATCATTGAAGACTGTCTTCATCTTTAGATTCAATTGTGAATCTAATATGGACAAAATATTGGAGGCAGGACCTTGGTACGTGCGTGGAAAGCCACTCATGCTCTAGAAGTGGAGAACTAGCTTGGAAATGGTGAAAACCGAGAAGAAGAACATCCCCTTGTGGATCAACTTTTCATGCAGTGTTGCTGGACTATTGGTCCACAGAGGGGCCTGGTCAGTAGCTAGCACCTTGGGCAGACCAATATGCCTAGACGGGCAATTCCCAACCCTTAAAAAGATTGGATATGCCAGAATATGTTTCGAGGATAATATGGAAAGAGGCTTACCGGAGAGCATTAAAATTATGAAGTTAGATGATGATGGCAAACTGATAGAAGCTGCAGTTAGCATCAGTTATCAATGGAGACTTGTGAAGATCCTACAACCAAAGTCGAAGAGAAAGAAACCAGCCTCCTCTTCAACACCATGAACTTTTTAGCTTGGAACTTGGGGGGTTTAAATAACCCCAAAGATCAGAAGGTATTATTTGACTATATGTCAATTATGAAATCTAGTTTTGTTGGTGTTATTGAGACCAAAATAAAAGCTCATTCTCTTCAAGAGGGGTAATGGTTCCTTGATAAGAGCTGAGAACTATAAGCAACCATACTTCAATGATTGCCCAGGGAGCAGAAAATTGAGAGCGAGAGTGGTGACTGGTGCATGTGACTCACATACAGCTCTTTAGGAGGTCGGACTTCTAGGATTGGCTCATTAGCGAGGGGCGTGCCCACTGGTGCCGGCAGTGAGAACAAGGGATCACTGGAAAATGGTGACCCAAAAAAAAAAACAATGTTCTGCTCCCTGGGAAAAACTAAGACAAAACTAGACTTTTTTCCTCACCTGGACAGAACAAGGACTGAACTTCAGATAGCCAAACTTGGCTTTGATACCACTTAAAAGATTGCATTTACTTGATGTTCACTGCATAGAGGTAAGGGTATATATACACCTTTACAAGATTAAATTACGGCATGTAATCTAAAGATCAAGGGATTATAATCCCTGTAATAAAGAAAAGAATCAATACAGATAAATGCTTAATCTGTAAGAGTAGAATCAATGCAGATAAATACTCAATCTGTAACAATCAAAAATTAGCCGCTCAGTATTTCGGGACATTTTAGATTGCACAGCAAATTGGCAAGGTAGCTTATCATTTGACCTTGTAGTCAGGAAGTAAAATTCATAATGTGGGGCTGTTTCACAGCTAAAAGAGTACAAGGGAGATCCAACAACTTTGGTCCCTCTTCCTTCACTGTTGGAGGTAAAGCAATTTTATGAGCTAGGCTCAATAGGGAAATATGGGAGTTAGTAGTGCAGTGGCAGGAATTGCTAATAGAGTAGCCTTCTTAGGAGTTTCTTCAAGATTCAAGAAGACCTATCGCGAGTTTGAGCTTGAGGACCAACCTTGTCTAGGGGGGGTAATGATATGCGAGATGCATTCATAGGGAGGAAATATACAAGTAGATCAATTAAGAGTTGATAGGGGTAGTAGTTAGGAAGTTTATCAATTAATTGGATTCTTTCTGCAGTACTTATCTTATTTAGACAGTAGTTATCTTATTAAGGATTTTCAAAAGTCTACTTTTAGTAGGAGAATAAGTTACCAAATGCCCATTCTCTTTTACTTCCAAAAAACTATATGTATTCAGCCTACATTAAAAGGGAGAGGAGGAATAAGAAAGGGTCAGAATTCATCTTAAAATCGTTGGCAAAGAGCTTGTCAGGGGACGAGATTTCTCAGCAGCAACTATAAGGTCTAGAAAGAGGAAAAACTCCAATAAAGGGAAAGAGAATTTTCCTATGAGTCATCCCGTGACTGTGTCCTAAGCAAAAACACATATGTCACGATTTTAACAAGAAAAAGTACACACATAGAACATTGCATATTTTGTGAAGTTTGCTACAAGAACAAGAAGATAATCAGGTAAAACCTTTTGAAGCATGCTGATGCATGTATGTCTATGCTAAGCCTTTTACGTATCATCTAGGAATTCAAAGGTTGGGTTCAGACCAGGAATCAAAAACTAAATTAGGTTGCCAACTGCCAAACATGCCACTAGGACTACTATAATCACAGGACATCCAGGTTTCAATAGAGAAATTTCACAGCTCTCTCACATAATGCACTTGATTGAACTAGAACTTCTATGCATTTTGTAACATATCTTTAGTTTCCAATAGACACGATTGACAAACCCTGCCTGTACAACCAAAGTATTCATATTCCATTTCTTGTGAAGTTCAAGTTGAACAAACTTTCACTTAATCAACTGAAAAGTGAAAATACATTCCATCAGCTATCAAAAGCAAGTGAAAAGTCGGTTAGAAGCAAAAAGAAATAGTAGGGAAAAAAGAAGGCATAGCATAGAAAATTAGGCAGAGTAGAGAAGAACCTTCCACAAGCGACAACAATATCATCAAATTTTAATCCACCAGGACAAGACTTAAGTTGCTGCTCAATTTCACTTATTGCTTTAATGTAGCCCCTGAATGAAATATTTCAAAATGAAACAATATCATCACTGTGCAATACATAAAACTTATAATACCAAATAAAATCCAAAGAAAAAGCTGAATAGTTAAGATGATGTGCACAAAAAATGTCATCATGCATACATCCATTGCATCAAAAAAGAATTTATATTTAATACAATGAACCCTATAAGCTACTGAAACACAAAAGACAATTTTGTCTTTTTTGTACTGAAGATGTCAGGAGTCAGGTTGTACAAGCATTATCGGTAGTAAAAAACTAAAACAAAGGAAAGAGATAGATACAAAACAGCATTGAAGTAAGAGATCACCAAGCAAAACAGCATGGAAGTAAGAGATCACCAAGCACCAAGTATTAATACATCAGTAAGATCCAAAAGAAAAATGAAAGGCAAATGCAATGGAAGTATGGATTTTCTTAAAAAAAAATCAATTATAGTCCATGAAATGCTACACCTAAAATGCTCTAGATTTTCTTTTTAACAACATTAATAGACATTCAGTTATGTTTATCCCACATAACTTTGAATAGTAAGGGGGTAAAATGGAACAATAAGAGAAAATGATTCAATATAGATTTCATTGCAAGATATTATAAACGGAAAAAACTACCTCTATATTACAAGAAAACGAGGAAATGAAGAAATGGCTAGAAAGAACTATGAAAATCATTGAGAGGAAGGTAAAATCTCACTGCATTCAACACTTAGTCAAAGACATAACTCAAAATGTACTATTTGTTTCACTCTTCAACCATCCAAGGGGAACAATTCCCTTACCAAAACCCAACTCCTCCTCCCTACCCTCCAAGCACATGCAAAAAGCAAAAGCTCATGATGGAAATTGGACAAAAATATAATAAATAAGGTGATGGATACCTAATATGTCACTGTTGGATACTCAACAAATTGCATTTCTCTTGTCATCTCTCATGCATTATAACGGCGGGAAAAGATGCTACTGATTGAGTTAACACCTTCATTTTGAACAAGATTCCACAAAATGGATTTAGTCTACCCTACATCTAATTACTACCTACCACTGCTGTTCCTTACCCTCACCTTCTAACTGAAAGTGGATGAAAGAGGGAAAATGGATATGCTGAAGGAAAGAGAAACAGGAAAAAGCAACAAGTCCAAGAAAGACAGAACCCCAACTGTTAAATTACCACTGTAATTCTATCACTACCAACTACTAAATGCAGAAGAGCTTGAGATTGCTATCTAATACACTAATGAAGTAAATGAAGAAGGGCCTAATGACACAAAGAAAACTTATAAGGTGTATAAAAATGATGAAAATGGTTAAGAAAGCTCAATAGTTGCACCAGTTGATGCAAGCTATGATAGCATTCCAAAAGAAGGCCAGCATTAGTAAAAAACTCACCATGTTCCTAAGGCGTTCGATCCACCAACAGGAATAACATATGGCTTTCTCCCTTCCCTTTGCAATTTTTCTTTCAAGATATTTGTAAGAACCTGGTATCAAAACCAAATAAAAGGAAAAGAATATTGACAGACCTTATTTGAGGTGCAGTAAACCGACACTACTCTTTGGAAAACATGCAAAGTATTTGAAACCAAATCCACTGTTTAGCTCACCAAAAATGACATTAAAAGCAAGAAATGAATTGACACCCTTGCTATGCACAGTAAAATGATCTAGCTCAGCTACATAATGGTTTCTTAACAAACTGAGCGAAGGGTAATTCGACAACAAAGGGTCATCCAACCTTTGCAGAAAACCTAACTCCTAGAAGGCACATAAGCAATGCATGAGCTATAAGCAATCAGAGTGGTTAATACTATGACAGCACAAACAAATAATTTTTAAAAAGAGTTATAATAATTTTAGAAAATGGATTGTAGGCATCAACAATTTATAATGAACCATATTACATATGATGCCTTGAGTGGCCAATAACGAGCATTTCATAGTGAAGCAATTAAACATAAATTAATGACTATGCCAAAGGAAACAAAAATAACAATAATCTCGCAATTGAAAAACCTTATTTATTAAAGGCATAAATACAGACCACGCTACCAACTTGCGCATATTCTTCTTTTGAAATAAGTTGAACATGCGCTCCAACTAATCGCTCAACAAGAAGGTTGCCCGTCAATCCAGGATCTTGATCCACAAGCACCTACATCGACATTTCAAAATGACAATAAAAATTTATAACGCAACCATATTTTACAACATTCTTGTGGCACAAAACTAAAAAGGACTGCTAATGAACCTTAGAGGTGCGAAGAATAAGATAACAGTCAAGATTAAGATACTTGGCGGCAACAGCAGTAGCACGGCAGTGATTGCTCTGAATGCCTCCTATTGTTATGATACAGTCGGCACCCTCTGCCACTGCTTCCGCTAATAAAAACTCCAACTTCCTAACTTTGTTACCACTCAATTGCATGCCCGACAAGTCGTCTCGCTGAACAAAACCCAAAGAGCATATATTTTTTAGTTTGAATTAAAACAAGAAATTTTAACGAAGATTGAGATTGATGATGAATTCACCTTGAGCCAAACCTCGGTGCCCTGAGGCAAGTTAGGAAGGTTCCACTTATGAATAGGAGTGGGAAGGTGGGCAAGCGAGAAAACATGAGAAGGGATTGGATTCAGATGGTTTGCCCATGAAGGAGGAGTATAGCGTTTCTGGGTCAGAAATTGGAACAACTCACTCTCACTTTGACTGGGGCTTCTCTCCGTTTCCATCATCACCTGCTGAGACTGAGAATCAACAGTAGTGAATGTAGAAGGACCAACCTTTGGTTTCAAGGAACTACGTTTGTTACAACAGATGGTGAAGGTGAAGGGAGACTGGATGAGGAGACAGTGTTGGCCGAGGAACCGATTGCAAAGCATCTGATCTCAATGTTGTTTTTGTTCTTCTAGTCGTTTGTCTTTATTTTCCTGCGAATTCTTGGTCATAATTGGCCATTTGCTAAATAACTGATCTGTGATATCCTACTTTTCGGTACATGCTGAGGTTTAATTCTAGATTCAGTAATGCAAATACATGCATAACATTAATATTCACAGACGAATTGAAATATGTGCATATTATAAAGATAACATATGCACTCAATTGAAAGAAATTAAGTGAATATAATTAATTGTGATTTGATATGTCTTAAACTTTGGTATATTTCAGTTTCAATTAATAAATTGAGATTAAATGTACTTTTGGTCTTAAAAAATGTAAATGGAAAAAAAAATTGATGTATGAAAAAAACCTAAAATTGTGTTATAAATGGCTTGACATGAATGTGACAAATGACATTATCAATAAGTTGACAAGTGACTTAATGAAAGTGATGCAATTGAATAGCTTAGGTGTTACGTTCTTGTAAGTAAGTTTCAATAGACTTCACTTTGTTTTCAATCTCTCCACCAAAATTTTTTGCCTATGCTCTGAATTTCTGCATCAATCTTACATGTTATCCTACGAAATCCTTTGTCAAACTATTCATTAAGGGAGCTACGTCATGTTATACTTTATGTTGTTGTATCTATGATGAGAAGATCATGTTAACTCCACCTTGATCTTGAAGTTGAGTTTGGTTACTTGAAAGGATTGATAAAGTTAGATCTTTGGAGTTGTTCTTAGAAATTGAAAAGGTAAAGGAATACTAAACTTGGAATCATGTTAGAACATGTATTGTTTGATATTTGAAGTGGATAAAATGTGTACTGAATTAATGAAGAATTGAGGTTAGAAACTTGATACATACTGAAAATATGTTGATTGAACTTGGAATTTTCTATGCTTGCTTTTGGTGGATGAAAACCGTGGGATATAGATTGATTCATGGATGAATTATGTCTAAATTTGAAGTATAAGAAGGTGTTATGCCAAAGAAAGATGTTAATTAGGTGTGCTTGAATTGAGAAATAACTAGGACTATATGCACAATAATGTAATAGTTTCTAGTTTGATTTTTGATGCAAGAAAGACAATGAGTTGCGAGCTATCAATTGAATAATTTTGAATTGAAATAGAAGTGGTAATTGATGATAAATTGGAGTATGATTCAGGCCTAATAGAGGTATAATTGATGAAATATAAAGAGGTTATTTCAACTTTGGTATAAAATGTAAAAAAAAAATGGAAATGTGAAAGAAGAATTGTTGGAATATATTAGTTGTAGTATTTTCACTAAACATGCATCTGTATTTTAGCCATATCTTGATCTGTAGACATTCAAATGGGATTATTTTAAGTTTAGATTAAACTAGAGATAGATGGCTATATGTTTCATGCAAGAATCAAATTTTAATTATATCTCTAAGAGTTTCAAATTTTGGCTTGAAGTTGAGTATTGTGACTGTCATGGATTGAGAATAGTTTGTAGTACTTTAGGTATAATTTATAGAAAACTGAACCAAACCGCATGAAATTGGTTTCATTAGAAACTTTAGACATAAAGGAACATTTTTTAGAAGAATTTATTGCTTAAATACTTCATTTTCCTTGTCAAAATGGCCATGACAACTTGACCCAAAATCTATTTTGAGAAAAGATGGAATGATGCTTGAATAAGGGAATCATTAGGTAGTGCATTGTGACAAAGAGGAAAACCAAGGAGTTGGCATGAGCTATATATTACTTCCTACTCAATGCATCCGCTACTACATTTGCCTTGCCTGGATGGTACTCAATCATCAAATCATAGTCCTTAAGT
>JANZLF010000007.1:6704297-6714742 GCA_026546835.1 Erythroxylum foetidum | reverse complement strand
CAGAAGAAACTCTGAGGACTGGACGTAGCCCACGGTTTGGGGTGAACCAGGATAAATCTGCGTGTCTACTACTCTCATTCTCTATCTTGCTCTTAGTTTCAAAGTTTATCTTTACTTACTGATTCATTTACATAGCATTGAAAATTGATCAATCGGAATTAATAAAAACTCTGTAAAGATTTTTATTTCTAACAAGTAATTCCAAAAGAGTGTTAAAAAGGGGAATACATAATTTAACCCCCCCTTCTCGTGCATTCTATTATCATTTTCTAAGTGTTGTATTAACGTGTGATTCACTTCAAGCAGAGGCTGATATACTGAATAGTGGAGTTCGAACGAGATATAGGCACTTCATGTAACACCCCACTCCCGCGATGACCTGAACCGGACATCGATGGTGATATCCGAGTCCGTGCCCCGCGAGGGTGGTGTGCTAAAGCATTCAATCTTTCAAAAGCCCACAATTTTTTTTAAAATCAATAACAAAAAATGCAGAAATCGAAACTCAAATTGGGCCCACAATCATTCATAAACATTTTCACCAAACACAATTTTCAATAGTCATTCGGGCCCTTTCACAATTATAAAACACTTGTGTCATTTCACAATACAATTTTATACAAAAAGATGCATAATATACAATTCAATACAAAATGTGAAAAAACACAAATACAGACGCGAACTGATCTCGACCTCTATCCTTCACTTGAATGCTGTAAGTATACTCTCGTTGGCCTAACGAGGTATTCTTCTTACCCTGAAAAATAGTTGCAAATTTTGGGTGAGTTTTGCGAACTCAATGAGAGACCATTATTGATGGCTCACCCAATCACATAAATCATACAAAGATAGTATATACACTCAATTGACTTATTCCGGGATATGAAAGAAGTTAAGTGAACATGATGTGAATTGTGATTTGGTATGTCTTGAATTATGGTATGTTTGGATTTCAATTAGTAAATTTGGATTAAATGTTATTGATTGAGATATTAATGAATTAAGTTAGGATGAGTAAGCCTAAGATTGTGTAACAAATGGCTTGACAAGAATGTGACAAATGGCATTGTTAATAAGTTGACAATTGGCCTAATGGAAGTGTTGCAATTGGTAGCATAAATGGAGGGAAAATGGGAGTCATACATTGGAGACATGTGTCAATGCATAAATGAGACACCTAGTAGCTTAGGTGTTACGTTCTTGTAAGGAAGTATCTACGACCCTCACTTTGTTTTCAATCTCTCCACTGAAATCATCCTTGCCCATGTTCTAAATTTCTAAATCAATAGTACATGTTATCACACAAAGTCCTTTTCCAAACTATTTATTAAGGGAGCTACTTCATGTTATCCTTTATGTTGTTGTCTCTATAGTGAGAAGATCATCTTAATTCCACCTTGATTTTGAAGTTGGGTTTGGTTGCTTGAAATGCTGACATAGTTAGATCTTTGGAGTTATTCTTAGAAATTAAAAAAATAAGGGAATACTAAACTTGGTATCATGTAAGAACCTGTATTGTTTAATGTTTGAAGTGGATAAAATGTGTATTGAATTAATAAAGAATTGAGGTTAGAAACTTGATACATGCTGGAAATATGTTGATTAAACTTAGAAGTTTTCTATGCTTACTCTTGGAGGATGAAAACTATGGGATATAGATTGATTCATGGATGAATTAGTTCTGGATTTTAAGTATAATAAAGGTGTATTTATGAAAAAGAAAGATGTTAATTAGGTGTGTTTGAATTGAGAAATAATTAGGACTATATGCATAATGATGTAATAGTTTCTAGTTTGATTTTTGATGCATGAAAGACAGAATGTTGTGAGCTATCAATTGAATAATTTTGAACTAGAATTGGAGAGGTTGTTGATGAGGAATTGGAGTATTATTCAGGCCTAATAGAATTATAATTGATGAACTGTAAAGAGGTTGTTTTAACGTTGGTATAAAGTGCAAAAAAATATGGAAATGTGAAAAAAGAATTGCTGGAATATGTTAGTTGTAGTATTTTCACTGAACATGCATATGTATTTTAACCATATCTTGATCTACAGATATTCAAATATGATTATTTTAAATTTATATTAAACTAGAGATATATGGATATATTTTTCATGAATGAATCAAATTTTAATTATGACTCTAAGAGTTTCAAAATTTGGATCGACATTGAGTATTATGTACTGCCATGGTTTGGGAATAGTCTATAGTATTTTAAGTATAAATTGCATAATACTAAACCAAACTGCTTGAAATTGGTATTATTAGAAAATTAAGAATAAAGGAATATTTGTTTTGAAGAATATATTGCCTAAATAATTTATTTTCCTTATCAAAATAGTCATGCAAACTTGATCCAAAAATCTGTTTTTGAGAAAAGCTAGAATGATCTTTAAATAAGGGAATCATTAGGTAGTGCATCATGATAAAGAGGAAAATTAGGGAGTTGCACGATCATCTCAAACATGATCATGATAGAGAGGGATTATCAAGTGGTTTCATGATCGTGCACAAGCACGATCGTGACAGAGAAGGTGTAATGCTATTTGACGACTTTGCACATCCTTCCCTCTTTTGACCATAATTCCTTCTCCGAAGCTCCAATTGACTTGAAAGTTAAACCACAAGATCCTCACACATTGTTCTTCCTCTCCAATAAATTTCATTTACATCTGAATTCACTAGGAAAGGATTGATAAATGATTGATTGATGATGTTATATTATTGAGATGGAAAATGTTTGTGAAAATGGTTGGTTATGTGATATTTGTGTATATGACCTAAGTGAGATAATCAATGAGGGTTCACTTATTGAGTTTGCAAAATTTATCAAAATTTACAATGTAGTTTTTCAAGTACAAGGCAGGAGACCTAGTTCTTAAGATTTTCTAAAGGAACATTTTGGATTAAGATATGGCTTAAAGGTCTGTTAGCTGATATCAAAGGAGTTATAGATTGTAATTTGTAGTTTCTTTGTCATATAGAACTTTGGTATAAGGGATTGTAAATACTTGGTTCAATGACTACAATGTAAACTTTTGTCAATCAATGAAATAAAGTGTTGAGGTTTTAAATATTGTATATTCTTTATTATGCTATTTAAGAGATTATGTTTGCTCTAACATGCCGTTGGCATAGGATATGTACTTGAAAGTCCTTTGGATGCTCGGGTATATACTCTATGGTAGTGAGGTGTTACATTATCAGCCACTTCCCAATGGTTTAAAAGTTTTTACCTGATTGACCATATCAAATTAAACAGTTATTAAAAATGTTTAATAATTAGTTGATTAAGTTAACAGATTGAACTCAATTAGTTGATTTAAAAAATGCTTGAAAATTGGAATATTTTGCTCAACAGTTGAAAATAAAAAGTCAATAATACTATTTAACATATTGCTACTTTGTTCTAAAAACAGAATTGTCACATGCATAACATAAGTATCACAGGTCACACCTGTGACTCTTTTTTTTTAGTTTTTTTCATTTTAATTTTAATTTTTGACATAGTGTCATCACATCCACTAGTTGAGTGATCAGATGTTTGTTGTGTGTAAGTTTTAATTAATAAATTATGATAATCCACATGGATACGGTTCGTTAACATAGTACTAAAGGTGTCGATCACACGGAAAAAGGAGTTAATCTGATCCTAAAATCTAAGGCCAGAAATAATAAAAGAAAATTCAAAATGCAACTAAGGAAAATGAAAATTCGATTCAATTCAATCAAATTAAATTAAGAATCAGTCAGAAAATAATAATTACTAAACAATTGCACACACCCAAGAATCAACCTAAAGAAAATAACAATTGAGAGAAAGGAAATTTTACCTATCCTTAATGCTAACCTAATTGATTATGAATTATTAGATTGTTGGTTCTACAAGATCTTAGGATAATTACTCTCTCTTGTATTATAACCATTAACCCTAAATCATAAACTCTAATTAGATTATGGAAGTCACAATCTCTCAATTTACAACCTATTCAAAACCCTAACTAGTTCTAAAGTTCTCTAATAAACTATAGGAAACCTATGTAAGATATCTCTTCGTACAATTTATCGATTTGATGTAATTCTAATTTTTATTAAATCATCTAACTCTCGTTATCTCAATTTATTCATTTTTCATTCAATTCACCCTTTTAGTTTATTATCTAATTATGCAATCTTAGAATTAAATCACAACAAATTCAATAAACATATAAACAAACATAGTTCAACAATTCAAGAGTAAAATTTCGAAGGTGAGTTTAGAACATCATCAACATTCTAGATCATATCATCAACTATTTATTCCATTTCTATACAATAATATAACTAAAACTAAATAGGAAATATGATCTAAACAGATAATAGGAGGTAGCATGTCGAGAAACTCTTGATCCGGGAAGTTCATCCGGTCAGCTTCTTCTTCTCTTCTCTCTTCCGTCTTTCATTCCTCAATCTCTCGATGAGTTCTCTCTAGGGTTTCTCAAGGTAGCTAATACAAAAGATCTTTTTGCCTCTTTTTTTTCTTTAAATATTTTTTGTGTTCTGAGCAGCCCTAGGATTTTTTGGCGTCCAAAAGGTTTAAAAAATCCCTCGAAACTTGACTTTTTTTAGTGTCTGCATGTCTGCCTAATGTAGGTCATAATTGTGGGCCATATCCTAGGCTTCTGCCACGATCGGGGCTGTTGTTTTAGCCCAAATATCTCCAAAACTTTTTTGTTCTTCGATGTTGACCCTAAAATACTAACAAATATATCAAGGTACCTCAAAAACATAATATTTAAGCTCAATGACTTATAATATCCCATAAAACACTTAAAACATAAATAATTAACAAACTAACACGATTGTAACTTAAACACATAATAGCTAAATGCATATCAAACTAAGCTCTAAAACACGATACAATTCACACTAAATATTGAGTTGCTTGATTGGATTTAATTCGGGCAGATCGGCGTCTCATTGAAATGTGTTTTGGCCTTGTGACTCTTTTTCTTTTTTATAATTTTAATTTTATTTTTTTATATGAAACTTACAAATTGACCTCCAATACTTAACAAAAACATTTTAAAGATAAGAGATAAAATAAAAAATTTAAAGTTTAAAAATTGAAAGTTTTTTTCCTGATCTTTTTGTTGGGATTTTTCAATGTTAATTGTGTTCTCTATTTTATAATATACATGCTATTTCTAAGTATGTATACGTTTTCATTTCAAAACGCACCCTTTTGCGATATTTGTTTAGTTTTATAAGTTTCAACATCGTGGAAAGTGAACAAAGCACATAGAAGAGATATGAGGCTTTGGATCTTACAAGGAGGTCGTTGGCTGTATGGGAGCTGTGGTGGGTAGCAGGGCTCTGCGGAAGCTATAGGGAGGTTGTTGGTAGTGATGCTATAGGCGGAAGCTGCGAGCGATTTCTTGTGTACGTGGTTGCTTCTACTTAAAGCTGCCAGCTGCATTTCAATTTATAGCTAGGTTTATTTATTTTCTTTTTTGCATTTAGGTTCCTGGATTTTTTGAATTTCACAATATTGATAGCTATTTTACCAGTATTTCAAATACCAATTGGTACAAAATATAAGAATTTTGTACTATTTTTTGACCAGTACAGTACAAAATCTAAACTTTGCAATTGTATTGGTAAAAAGTAAATACTAATATTTGTATAAATATTAATTTTAATTTTAATTTTTTAAATTTTAACAAAAGGTATTAGTTTTTAATATTCATATAATTTTTTAAAAATAAAATACATTATATTATAGAAAAAGCTATTACACGTTCCTAAATAAGGATCATACAATTAGAGTCAAGTGAGGCTATACTAAGCAAGATGTACACCAAAATATGAAAATTTACATCAAAATAACCAAATTGCTCTAAGTTCTAGGCTATTTGTGCATTGCTTCTCATTGGCAATCATAATCGCTCTAATCGTGTTGGCAATTTGCTCGATAAATTAATATTTATGTTGTTTCTCATTCTTATATAGTCTCTTATTCCTTTCTCTCAAGTGGAATAAATTACCATATGAAATTAAGTCTTGATGTGAATGTTATTCCTCTAATTTGCTTTGGTGCACCTAATGATTGTATTTAGCGTCTCATATCATACAAAGTTGAAGCTTGAAAGTTGTAGCATATTAAGAATTCGACTCCACACTAACTTGCCATAGCTACATTCAAAGAAAAAATGATCCATATGTTCATTCAATTGTTTTGCATAGTGATTAAACCTACCAAACCACCTATCTTTAGTTCTTAGTTTCTTCTTTATCACTAGCCATGAGAATACCACAACTTTGGGACTCAAAAGTTACTTTCAGATTACATCAACCTATAGGATTAACTCCAATTGCTGCATTAAATTTTACTTAATATTAAATTAATTATCTATAATTTTTATTATATATAATAAATTTTAATTAAAAATATCAACTCTAATTTAAGTAAAATATTGTAACTTAATTTTAACTCAATAAAATCTAATCTGTAAATAGCTTAAACATCTTAATTTTTCTAAACTCTCTCATCCATGTTTTTTAGTTTACTTGGTTTTGTTCTTCGTCTTCCCTTCTTTTCACGCTCTCTGTATCCTTTGTTTTTTTTCATCTGTCTCATTTTTTTTCACCACTTATGTTCTTTTTATAGATAAAAGCATCATGTAAAAGAAAATGATTCAATCTATTGAGAATAAAAAATGATCAAGAAAGATTAGCAGTAGAATTTAGGAACAATTTTTTGAACAAAATCCAAATGATCGAGAGGATTTTCATTTTTTTCTCGTCATTTTTCTCGTGTTCTTTATCCATTCCCTCTTTATGCTAGATGCTCTCTATCTATCTTAAACTATGCTTTTCTCTTATATAAAGTAAAGATAGGGTGTAAATAACGTTAGTTGGAAGGAAATAAGACAACAAATGAGCACGTAAAGAGAGAATAAAAGAACGGAATGAGCAGAGAGGACAATGAAACAAAGATAAGAGAAGTACAAACAGAGAGAGGGAAAAAAATTAAGGAAGGAGGGCCATAAGTTGGGTCCATTATGTTAGATGTTGCTTTGAACCCAAGATGACAATGGGTCAGGTTGAGTCCAGGCCTGTCTAGGTTTGAGCCCTTAAGCCTAAGTTTGACAGCTAGAGGTAGCCTGTCCCCAACTTAAGCCCAACTCAGCACGATCAGAACTTTTTAAATTAAAATTAAAAATGACATCATTTTTAATAAAAACGACATTATTTTTAACAAAATGATTGATTTGTCAAAAAACAAAGAAATTTGAGGCCTAGTTAACCCTAGCTTGACTCGTCGACTTCGAGCTAGACTGGGCAAAGCCTAAGCCTAATTACCATCTCTATTTGAAACTTAAAAGCTTCAGTATAATTGCAACCCCATTTCTCCATGTGACATCCCTTTGAAAACAACTTGTTTTGTTACTCATTCACTCTTCTATTTAAAATTTTTGGGCTATTTTTTAGACTTTTAAATTGATCATGGTTGCGAGACTAGGCAAAAAGGGATGATAGCGAAAACTAGAGGGCGGAATTATGGTTAAGTTAGATCATTTTGATTAAATTAGGGTCATTAGTTTTAATCAAAATTTATTTGTATAATTGAAAATTAAAATGATTAGTTTAATATTAACTAATTAAGTTTAACTAAATGTATGGTCACACTTTGTAACGTAGCTTCCAAATGACACAGTGAAACTCACATAAAAATAGTAGTAACTCAATATTAACATGACACTTAGCTAAGGAAAATATAACCCCATTAAAGGTTCCATCATTTTAGGATTCAAATTGTATGTTTTAGAAACGTTATAATCTTATATGTATTTCAGTGTAAATATTATGATTAAAATTATACCTTTTGCCTTTTAATATATACATGATTCAGGATTTAATAAACACCTTTGTGTTTGTACATCTTTGGCAGTTTATTTCCCCTCACCATATCTCTAACGTTAAAATATTCAAGTTCTTCCAACATTTTCTATTTTTCTAAGAGTTATTACGAGAGTATCATACGAATCTGAACACAATCAATCAAAACAAAGGCGTGTCCAGAATCTCAATATGATTGTTACACATTTTATTCATCAAAGGATCGGATAACAGAGAAAGTAAAACAAATTCATACACACATATACATACATACATATATATATATATATATATAAGACCTTTACCATTATTTACTTCTTAATTACTATGATAATACAACCAATGAATAAACATAATCACCTGCTTATTTACTTCGTACTATGATAATAAGCATTCATACCTTCCTATTTTGAAGGGCTATTTTGAAGGTATGTATATATATATATAGCCCTTCAAAATAGGAAGGGATGTATATATATATATATAGCCCTTCAAGATAGTGTATATATACATAGCCCTTCAAAATAGGAAGGTATGTATATATATATATATATATAGCCCTTCAAAATAGGAAGTTATGAACGCTTATTCATACCCTCCTATTTTGAAGGGCTATGTATATCATACCTTTCTATTTTGAACGGCTATATCTCATAGTAAGAAGTAAATAAGCATTCATACCTTCCTATTTTGAAGGGCTATATATATCATACCTTCCTATTTTGAAGCGCTATATATCATAGTAAGAAGTAAATAAGCACGTGATTATGTTTATTCATCGGTTGTATTATCATACTAAGAAGTAAATAATGTTAAAGGTCTTATAAATTTAGGGTTTCTATATATATTGTAAAGAATTTAACGTAAGATAGAACACAATCATTTCTTTCCTATGATATATTTTCGTCAGCATCTCATATGGGAGTTACACGGGCATAACATAAGTAAACCAGTGTCTTATTCATGTTTCCAACAGCATCTTTTCTACGCACTGACATGGGCACTGACATGTTAGTTTCAAGAACTACATAGACCTAGACCGGTACACCAGTATGTATTAAACCATATTTTTGCTAAGATTAAGATTTCTTTTTCATTTTCCTTGCAAAACCCTTTAGTCTTTGATAAAGTTCATTCTTAAGGCAACATCTTCTCAATTACCTTAAAACACCAAGGTAATTTACTTACGAAATCATAGCAAAAAACTAGTAAACTATATGTCCATTTTACATATGTTAAATACCCTCACACTTAAGATACTAATTTTTCCACAAGCAAATCCTTCATAAAGAAATTAGCCTAAACAAGTTTCAATTCTAGGAAGATTAACTCATCAATCTAAGTAATCAAATATCACAATTCTTTGTTTATTTACCTCTTTCATCAACCACCTATGTTTATATGTAATTACACTAAATTGTCGTTTAATCTCAATCTAACCTACAAAAACTTTGAATTCAACTCAACCTAAATAAATTTACCTCATATACAAAATGAATACAAAAGGAGTAAAAATTATGAGCTAATAAGTATTCAATCAACCATATTGAAAACAAACCAATGCAATTATATTTCAAACAAATGGAGCATGATCAAATTGATTGAAATTTCACCCAACCATTTAACTCGAGGGTAAATTTCTTGTCATAAATATCTTTGATTATTTAGGTAGGTTATAGTTTCAATAACTACTAGTATCACTTATAAATTTGACCCATTACTTAGTTCATCTTTATTCTCTTTTTATTATCTCATCAAACATGTCAATTTGCAATTAATATTGGCTAATCAGTTACACTTGAAGTTAAAATCTAAACTCAAAACATGTTAAAAATAATATGTGATCATGTCGTTCGAGTTTTAAAATTTATGGGCCCTCAAATACTAGAAGCGCATAGGTTGCGACTATAGTATAAGAAGTGTTGATCCCATAAGAAGGGGGACTAATCTAATCCTAAAATCTAAGGCCAATAATATATAAAACTCAAAATAAAAAATACAATGAAAAGTAATCACGAGAATTGAATTCAACCACTTAAATTAGAAATTAAACATGAAGGAATTAACAATTCAGCAATAAGCACACACAATGGAAATCAACCAAAGAGCTTCCCAAATTATGAGAAAGGGGATTTTACTTATCATTAATGCTAACCTAGCCAATTATGTGTCAATGGAGTGTCGATTCTAGACTGTCCTAGGGTTGATTACTCTCTCGAGTTATAGCCATTAAACCCTAAATTATAAACCCTAACTAGATTATGGAATTTGCAATATCTCAATTTACAAATTTTTAAAAACCTAATTAGTTCTAAAGCACTCTAATAAACTAGTGGAACACTATACGGGATCTCTCTCTGCATAATTACCAATATGATTTATCACGGTTTTTATTAAATCGCCTAACTCTCATTAATTCAATTTAATCGTATTTCATTCTGCAACATCCCACTACCATAAGGCAAATACCCGAACACCCGAAGTGTAACATCCCACCCCCTCCTGGAAGGGTAAAATAGTAAACTTGGCATAGGATGGGACTAATAGGGAATATTTAGAA
>JANZLF010000007.1:6680711-6693916 GCA_026546835.1 Erythroxylum foetidum | reverse complement strand
GACAATGTCCAGGTCCATTTGCAAAGTTTCTTGCTAGTCGAGGCATATGTGCACAATACACAATGCCTGGTACACCATAACAAAATGGTGTAGCTGAAAGGAGGAATCGTACTCTTATGGAAATGGTTAGGAGCATGATAAGTAATAGTACTATACCTTTATCATTGTGGATGCATGCATTAAAGACCACTGCGTATCTATTAAATAGGATTCTTAGTAAGGCAGTTCCTAAGACACCTTATGAATTGTGGACGGGAAGGAATCCTAGTTTACTACACCTCCACGTTTGGGGTTGTCTGGCAGAAGTAAGGCTGTATAATCCATATGAAAAGAAGCTCGATGCAAGAACTGTTAGTGGTTATTTCATCGGCTATCCCGAAAAATCAAAGGGGTATTGATTTTATTATCCTAACCATAGTACGAGAATAGTTGAGTCCGGAAATGCTAGGTTCATTGAGAATGGTCAAATCAGTGGCAGTGGAGAATCACGAAAAGTGGATATTCACGAGAATAGAGTAGAAACTACTCAAAGTCGAGTAGAATCTGCTACATCATACGTGACATGAAATTAAATAGAGTAGAAACATTTTTGTTGTCCTTTTATTTCACGGCCTTCTCTCTTGTTGCTCTCCGTAGGCGCAGCTCTCCAAAGACAATTAATTTCCTCTTTTTATGCCACCTGTTGCCTCTAATTGACGCCACGTCTTATTCATGCTCTCTGCTAAAATGCTCATTTAATTGGCTCCTCCATGATTTAATTTAAAACGCCCCTCCAGCTGTGATTGCTATGCGTGAATTGCCGCCACCTGTAGCTATTGTTCCAAACGTAACTTCTCTGTGTGTTGAACCATTGATTTTGCTCTCCTCAAATTAATACTTAATTGCTGTCCGTAGGTCCATAGCTGCTTGACTTACGTTGCTGTTTCCTTTGAGTCTTTATTTAATTTGCTCTTCTAATTTGCGCCGCACCACCTTTAGCTGTAGCCAATCGATTGGATAATTAAAATACATCTAGCTTTCACTTCAAATTACATCACTTTGTATTTTGTCACCTTGAACATGCAAAGACACAAATTATCGTGGAAATACAAACAAAACATCATAAAAGTCTGCCAAAAGAATATGAAACAAAAAGAATTAACGTGACAAAAATGCAAGTTATCAACAGTAATTTCACATGACCAACATTGACCACCATCTAAAATATCCTTAATCAATAAACGCTTTTTCATCCTTTAAAAAATTATTCAATAAAATAATTAGTAATTTTTTGTATATGAAATGAAATTAAATAGAATTATCAGTAACAAAGCTTTTTTATATGACATGAAATTAAATAAACTTGAATAAAAATTAATATACGTTTTGATAGTTTTATACTTTATAATTTGACTAATTGGAAAATTTCATGGAACACAATATTTCTTATTTTTTGATCAAGTTTTCAAGACTCAAAAGTTCTTGGAATAATCAAAACTTTAACTAATTTAGGATTCCAAGCTCTTAACAAAGCCACATATAGTTGTCCATACAGGCTGATGGAGATAAATGATAAATTCCAACATAATCAAGCGTTTGACCCTGGGATTTATTTATGGTCATTGAAAAACATAAACGAACAAGGAATTGTGATATGATAAAAGCTATTCCATTTTTGTCATTCTCTATTCCATTTTTGTCATTCTCTGAAGATTGTTAAGGAATCTTAGGTATAAAAACTAATTTTCCTTTGTAAGGTCCAAAGATAATTTATGCAGAAATTGTATGATCTTTTAATTGCCTACACATTAACCTTGTCCTATTGCATAGTCCCTCAATTGGATTCAAATTTCTTAAGAGCATAATTGGAGAGCCTTCTTTGAGTAACATTTTTTATGGAGGTGGACCTTTAGGATTTAAAGAATTGAGAAAATGTTCATAATCTGCTTAATGCCTTTGATCAACCTTTTGTCAAAACTCATGTATGAATGTAGATTTCCTGATAATTTGTTGATCATCATGTCATTAATTTCATCAACACAGCCGTTTGTTGGACACAGTAAAAGTCTATTTGTCATCTGATATGGATCAGATGAATACAAGCTTAGGTTAGGCAAGATGTTTTGAAGTAACCTGGTGAAGGCAATGGTGCATCAAAAACATGTATTTTTATTTTGAAAAAATAAAATAGATAATAAAATAAAACATAAAAAAATTAACCTGTTAGGAGATTCATCCTTCTTATGGGAAGGAATAACCAGTTGTTTTGGTAAGGAAATTTGATCTTGCTCATTGACTGGTTCTGTTCCTGCTCCTACTCATAATAAAATTCATAAAAAGTTGGATTTGAAATAGCTCTCATATTTATTGTCAAAGAGAATTTATGCATGTGTGGCCAGAGATGAGAATTTAAAAGAATTGAATTAATTAGTTGTTGTTTTGTGGCTTAGTCTATAACTAGCAAAGTTTGATGAAAATCACCGCCAAATACAACAATCTTTCCTCCAAAAGGCTTATTGATGTTCATGATATCTTGAAGTAAGTCATGAAATGCTTTAATGGCTTCTCGTTTTGCCATGGAAGTCTCATCCCATAAGATAAGGCTAGATTCAAATATCAATTTTGTAATACTGCTCTACTTACTTAATTGACAAACTTTCTTCTTTGAAAAATCAAGCAGGATTTTAATCTTAAGTGAGTTGTCTTGCCACTAGGAAGGATTGATATTGTAACACATGATGCAGCAACAACAATTGCAATATGACCTTGTGATCGTAAAATTGTAAGAAGAGCTCGATACAAAAAAGTCTTCCTCGTTCCATCGGGACCATTAATAAAAAAATTCCATTGCTTAAAGCCAAAAACGAATGCATAATCAAATCAAATATGTATTTCTGCTCATTATTCAACCTTAAATGTATCAATATGTCTTCTAGATCAACCTATATATTCTTCTCACTTTGTATTTCTTTACTAACATGTTCGTGATAGGCAACCTCAAAGTGATAATCAACAAAATGATAATCGCTTAAGCTTTTTCCCATTTGTTCTAGAGATGTATTAATATTTTGAAGGGCCATCCTTGTAACGTCCTCAGATGTACATGCATTATAAGAGGAAGCATGTTGGTAATCAGAACAAAGATCATCTTTGAATGTTTCCTAGAGCTGCTTAGGGTTTGTCAGTGAATAATAGAACAGGAGTGTAGGAAATAAAAGTCTATGTGAAGTTGGCATTTGAAATAAAATAGCTTCCTTAAGAGTTTGTTGTATATAAAAATCAGATGCTAGCAGTCCCAACTTCAGCATAGTCTCTCTAAAACAACTTGTTTTTTCACCATCAACAGTTAACAAGTTATCAAATAATGTTAGTCCTTTAACATGTGTAAGTGATAACCTTAAGTAATACCTTTCTTCTTCTTTAGGTCAACAGTAACCAATCTTCCGATGACTTTCTTTCAACTTCTTTCATACCATGTTTTTGTCTTTCGATTCCAAACAAAATGTTCTGGAAAATTTTTATACAAACACTTCATGTTTTTTGCCTTTTTGTTTGTCAAATTTATCTTGAAAAATTCAGTCAGAATTGTTTTGGAGAAGTCAAATTTTCTCAACAAATAAGACAGATATGCATTTCTATCAAAGGAAATAAATTGTTGATCTAGAAGATGAACATGGTGTATATAAATTGATGGATTAATCTCTACTAATCAAAATTCATATATACAGTAAAAAGCTTTAGGTGGTGAAATCTAATGACCTTCTTGAAAATTACTGATTTCATTAATATCAGTTGTGGTATCTTGATTGACAATGTTAAAATTGACAAGATCATGGCCCTTAAAGACATATTTATATAAGTACTTAACAAGCTTCATAGTAGAACAGATTTCAACATTTATATGACAATTAATTAGTAGCAAGAGGTACGGATTGTAAAGAACCACCCCATATATTATTGACCTCATGTCTACAATTCTTGACTTTTCGACTATCATCTCTTCGTCTATAATATGGATAATTGTCTTCACCATGAACAATAAAAGGAGAAAACTTTTTAAATTAATGGTTATTGCACTCACCATTTCTTATGCAAGGGCAATCTTTATCATAAGACCACAAGGACCATGAATCATATGCTTAATGACAATAAAATATAATCACATATTTTAATTAGGATCTATAGTTTCAGTAGATATGATTTGATTGTAAGAATCTGGATTTAGCAATTTAGAATGTGACATAAGTATTAGTAATAAATGAGCATGAGAAAATTCACGCTTCTAAAACTTAATAACATAAACACATGTAGCCACATCTCCAAAGATTTGTTTTTTTTATTAGCTCATTTTTAAGAATTTCAAATTTTGCTCTAAACAATCTAGTTAATAAATCCGACCTATCTTGTGGCTTCTCATGAAACTTAAGATTATCTTGAATCTCTTTCCACATAAGGTTGCAAGTCATAGTGAGGAAAATATCTGGTTTACCATACTTTTGTACTAGAGCCATTATATCAAGATAACATTGTTTTATGTCCCTTAGACCACTGAAAAATGAAGCTGGAAGCAGAACTTAATGACCAATTTAAAACCTTCTATTTGACCAACAGTAATACTGTCCAAAACCCCTTGAGTATCTTTATCCTTATCTCATTTTGTCTTTTTCTATGGAAATCAAGTCTAGATGTTTCAATCTTTTTGTAAGCTCCCACAACAAATTGTTGAAGTAGTGTTAAGCTATGAAGCAACATAGATTCATCATGTTCTCTTATTTGGAACCAATAACAATAATATTATCTAGAAAAAACAATACCATCTTCACAGTATTCTTGATCAACAACTAATAGTAAAAAAATAAATATGATAAATTAAATGGTAAGAATAATCAATATTCTAAAATTGAAAAAGGAAAAAACAAACTTGCTTGTGTTTTCCATAGTAAAAAATTTAGACGGATCAGTAAAAGACCTGAAATTAACATAAGATCCTTCATCTAAAACATTGTTTTTGTTTCTCTTTGAAATTAACCACTTAATTCCATGATGTCATTCATATTGACCACGGGGAAATAAAAGAGGATATTGAAGGGCGTCATAACATGCATAGTAAGACTGGATTCTATAACTTGTGCCCAAGTGAGTATAAACTTGGATGTGAGGACATTTATCAATCTTTTCATCTTCGATCTCAATCCATATAGCAGCCACTTGTGATGCACTAGGAAGATTGTAAAAACTTTGATCAAGGTCTGGATAATACCTCCTAACTATCGTATGATTCTCATACATTGGAATGTCCTTAAGACTTCTGAAGAATTTGGTATAGAGATTATCTTGTAAAACTGCCATAATCAATTTTAATGTATCCTCACGAAGTTTATCATAACTCTGAGTCCTTCTTTTCAATTCCTTATCAATATAAAAAAAAATAAAGTTGGATACCACATACCTTATTAATTTTTGAAAGTAAACTGTCAAGAAAATAATAAACGTGACCTTGAATATGAAATGTATAAACACCTTTCTTATTTTTTGTTAGTTCTCGATCATACCTAGCTCCATATGAAATAAAAGTCATATTGTTATTATATGTATGATTGTTTTTCCTAAAATGTTCAGATTCTTCATCGTTACCAATAATTAATGGTTTCAGAGCATATGGCATTTGGGGAGCGACAATGCAAATCTCTCCTAATGAACAACAGAATGATCAGGGTTTTAGATAAAATCTCTTTGCATCACAATGTTCACATTTTGGAACAAAATGAAATTGCAGGGGCTCAACAGATAAATTTTGCAGAGATGCTAACTTTGATAAAAAAAAACTATGACAATTTATCCCTTCGAAGATTTAAAAAAAGGTTGATAACTTTGTACAGTAATAATAAAAAACTGAAAAGAATACAGGTAATAAGATTTATACCTTGTTCTTCAACAGATATCATTAAGCTACGTTACATTGAAGAGGAATATACAGTTGGGCAATCTAAATTATGACATGTGATATTAGATGCTACAACTATTGATGTTGTATGAAGACTTTAGTTGGAGAGAGGAATGAGTTGCATTGACATTATCAATGTTAAAATCGATTGATCGATTTTGTGCTAGTTGGCTACTAGATTGATGAATAAAAAGTTGATCAGTAGAAGGTTCACTGTCAATGGTATAATGGAAAGGTTGATGACCAACTGTTTGATAAAAAGAAGGCAAAGTAGTGTTTCTCTTTTTTGCAGCACAAGCTTCTCCACGTCGTCATAGGAATTCTTTTTTTCATTTTCTGGCATTTCAACATATTTTTGACATCTCTTGACATTTATATCCATCTAGAACAATGCTAAAAACAACTAACAATAATTTAAAAAATTATGAATCATTTCTTCAACAACATCTACCTTCTTTATATATCAATTAATAGTATATTTTGTAAATATTAAAATATCTGTACTAGAAACATTTACATTACTTCAACTAAAGATATATATATATATTGAATGAGACATATATAAATATATATTATAAATATTATTGAATGAAGGTATGTAAAATTAATCAATGTCGTCGAAAATTTGGAAATGTGGAAATATGACATGATAAAAAATGAAACAATAATATCAACTGTATTGGGGAATATAACACAATATATTTAACAAACCATACATTTAACAAAGAAGGTAAAATTTGAAAAGGGTAGCATAATAATATTGTTTGCATATAGTGTGAGATTAATAAAGGATTACAAGCAAAAAAAGGTTATTTTATGCCAATATGATGTAACTGAGTATATTAAAAGGATAAATTGTATATTTAAACTATTGCTTTAACAATTGATATGGGTAAATAAAGGAAGAAGGTAACAATCATATTATTGAAAAGCTGATAAATGGGACGGATAAAATATAATTTTATTTAGAAATATTTGGCAAAATAAAACGTAACTGAATGGTAAAAAGACCAATAAGAAGAAAACCTTAAAAAAAAAACGATTTCAGAAGACATAATTGAAAGGTTAAATGTGGCGATAAAATTTAAATTATTTATCATTTATTTTACACAATATAATAACAATAAAGGATAAAATCTTAGACATATAATTACTTTTCTCAACTCTGTTAAGAAGTCCATGCAAGTCATGGGTTGGGACTTTCGTGCAACATTTGATGAAAAAGATAGAAAACAATTTCATTATATATTTTACGTAAGATAATAACAATGAATGAAAGATTAACATGATATATATAATGGGAGACATTTTATTTATTTCCATTGTCAACTCTATTAATGTGATGCATGTAATTCCTATTCTCAACTTTGTTAAAAAATTCATCTAAGTGACGATTGGGATTTTGCTATAGCAGTTAATGAAAAAGGTGGAATATAGCTCCATTATATATTTTACACAACATTATAATCATGATTATATAATGCCATAGATGTAATATATTTATGTTGTCAACTCTATTAAGAAGTCGATGCAAGTAAAACGATATAAAAATTAATGTCACTAGCTAGTGTGACATGTTAAGTCACACCCGTAAGACCTTCTTTGCTCGTGACTTGTTGAGTCACACAGGTGAGGGATTTTTTCACAGAAATTTTTCATTGGAATATAACATCTGTAAACAGCAACATATGGAAATAGCTCTATTATATATTTTATACAAGATAATAACAAAGAAACAGGAATTATCATAATTGAACATAATGTGCCACATGTAATTTCTCTTCCGAGCGGATATAATCAATAAATTGATAAAAATTAATAGGGTGAGAAAGTGATGAAAAAATGACAGGATTAAATTTACAGAGGAAAGTTAGATTGTGAAAGTGATGAAAAATACGGCGGGATCAATTGTCATTAAAAAAATTTATTTCTCAGTTACCGATTTAAAGATTATCGTTTGCTTTTATTTGCATCAAAGAGCCAGATATAATAAATAATAAGTTAAAATGCGTAGGTATCCTAACAAATTTATTAATTAATTTTCAAACTGATTCTAAATTTAACAACAATAAAAAGTTGGTGTAATATAATAAATTTTGTAGTTAATAATCAAAATCTAGTTATTTATAGGTAATAGGTGTATTTCATTTATGGATGTTGTTGGAACGTTTACTATTTCTCTGTACGTATAATGAAAATGTATAACAAAGTTTTAGTTGGTGATGATTAGGTTTATTAATTTATTAATTATAACCTATTACTAGTAATTTTTAGAGGGAAGCAGTTATAGGCAGGGATGGATCCAGGGGGGCTAACAAGGGCTATAGCCCTTACAAAATTAAATTTTTTTAAAAATGTGTATATATTTAGTAAATTAAGTAGGACTGTAGCTCCTACAAAACTAAATTCCTTGTCCCCCAAGACTAAAATCTTGGATTCACTGATAATAGGTAGATATAAATTCTAATATAAGGTAAAAGAATGTTTGACACTATCATATTTTTTAATTCAGTTTAAAGTGACATGATTGGGAGTTAGAGTATTGCGAATTTTAAATACCTAAAGTGGAGAGATGATTAGTGATTTTATTTTAAATTAACTTTAGGTGTCTCAATTCACAACCATTAGTAATTATAAGTCAAATTGTGTTTTAATGCCAGTGCTGTACAGATAATGGAAGGTAATTATAACAATTTTAGTTAAAATTAAAATAATAAGGGTCATATAATGGAAGGTAATAATAATTTCAGTTTAATTAAAATAAGTCATGATTTTGAGTTCTTAAGTCTTAAATGCCGCTTATCACGGCTGCGACATGAGAAGTCAGAACTGTGACTTAAATGGGAATGAGTTACACAGTTGTGACTTAAATAAGTCACAACAGTGAACTATCAATTTAAAAATGGTGTTTCAATTAATTTATGCAATATAGTATAACAAATGATTATGTTCCTTTTGATACGTGGTAGTCTAAGCTAGGGCACCCTCTTGTTTAAATTGTTTTAAGAATAATGAGTGACAATAGATAATTTTTTTTAATGAATGAATTTATACTGGGAACTGATGCATCAGTAATTCTCTATAATATCCTTATAATATGATTTAGACATTATAAATAAATTAAAATTATATAGTAATTTTAGGAGCTATGTCAAATGGTGAACGGTGAGGTAAATAGTAATTCTTTGCAAATATCCTAATGATAAATTATAACTTATAGATAATTCAAAATTATGTATGAATTTCAATAACTATGAAATTTTAATATGTATTAAAGGTCAAAATAAAAGTTAATCAGTTTTGTAATAATTTTAAAGATAATAATTTGTTTAACATATATAACACAGACGTTGACACTTTTAAAAGGTTAATTTGTCTAATTTAAGTATTTATTTTCTAATAAGACTTATAATAAATCTTAAATTATACATATAAAAATGTCATAATCAAATATTAATTTGAAAAGGTGAATTTTTAATATAAAATAAGTTATATTAATTTTTTTGAGCATTAAAAATTTGTTCTTCTAAATAAGGTAAGCATCAAATGTTAGTGTTTTTCTTTATATTTTTAAAATATACATTTTTAAAAAAATATTTTTTTTCCATAATGTGAAATTTAAAAATCATTGTTTTGTTAATTTAAAAAACAGGCAAATAATAAGTACATCACTTTCTAGTAAACAAAAGGACTTCATTATAATATGAACAAAAGTGCATCGTCTTCTAGTAAACAAAAGGATTTCATTATAACAAGAACAAGATTTTGCATTGTGCTCAACTTAACTCTTAGTTTAAAACTGATGTGATACAGACATTGGAAATTGCTGTAGATGTAGTATGATAGACACAAGATCACCAAGCAAAGATCGCATATTTGACCTATAAATGAACTCGTGGTAAGGGCTTTTGTAGAATTTTAGGAACGATAAGAAAGACTCGTTAGAGTTGTCAGATTTATTTTGGAAAAGAAAAACATGGCAGGTGATCGAAAGAAATAGGGTTGTGGGGTCTACTGTTCAACAATTGCAAAATGGGAGTCAATGGAAATAACGTTTTGTTGGTGGCCATTACATAATGGTTGATGTTTCAACAAGGTGTTCTACCACTTGATGACATAAAGGAGATAAATCTTGCATTTAATGGGTCAATCTGTGTTGAGCTTAAAGGAGACTTGGTAGTGGATCCTATTTCTAAAGAAGCTGGGTGGGATAAAGTAAGATACCATGATTTGGCTGACTTAGAATGTTGTGATGCAGTAAATGAAAACCTTGATAAGGACGAGCCATTTTTAACTGTCGATCTTAGAGACGAAGGGAAGAGACTTGGGGATGATTATGTGAATTATAGAATTCCAATGATTCTTCAAAATTCAGTGAACATATGACCATGGTGATTATTGAAAATTCAACAAATGGTCGGACACACAGTAATAATAATAAAGATTTGAAATATAAGTAAATAGGAGAAGGCGTGTTAGACTAATAACAAGAAGGTAAAAAGTATAACATAAATGGACTAGTAGTAATAGGCTAATCTATGTTAAAAAAGTATATAAAATGAGTATTTTTCATAAAGATGTTAAAAACAAGATAAAACAAACAAGAATTAGGCATATAAATAAGAGGAATATAAATAACATTATCACCTTCCATAGATAAGAAAACAAAGATGGTGGGTCGATTACAAAAGCTCTCTAAAGTCTAGATGGGTAATAGTCGGTAATAATATTCAATGCTGATAAAAGTACATTTATAAAAGTTAAAGCAAACCTTAAAAAAAGCTTGACAAGATGAAAAAGAACAAATTATAAGAGAACATATGAGAAAGTAAAATGAATTCACGGATCTAAATCTAATTAAATGGTTTTTGGCCGAAAACTATCAATTCACAATGTAGAAAAGACACAACAATGTTTCTTTGATAAAATAGTGGCTATACTTTTATAAGCTATCAACAGACTTTTGGAAGAAATCAACATTTTTGCACCAAAAATAAGTACAAATTGTTCACAGTTTTTTCACATGATTAATACGACAACTTCGAAAGTAAACACAATGAAGCATGTGAATATAGAAAAATCAAAATAAAAGATAGAATTTTAATATGATTGATAATCAATTAAGAAGGATAAAAATTGAAATAGACGTACAAAGAAAAATTATATATGGTAATTACAGTTTTCGTGAATTAAACTTTGGGTAATTTTGTTGAAGGTGAAAAATCTTCAACCAACAACAAAATAAAGAAAGAATAAAGCTTTAAAATGAGTTTAGAAGTAACAAATGTCAAAAATGAAATTTAGAACAGATATATGTAAACAATATTGTAGATAATTTCCGTAGGGTTTAAAAATAAAAAAGTGAATAAAAGGTAAGTGGTATAGTTAAAAAATTACCAAAATAGGCCTGGAATCTTCAACGTGACTCGTTACATAAGCGAGTCCTTATGTGATTTCAGTGAAAAATTCGATTGTTGTTAAGTTCACTACATTTCAAAGAAAAAACCAAAAACACAAAGTAAACAAACAAGTAGACTATGAAGCAATATTTGTTGTTCTTTATTATGAAAAATACAACATTTATTATAATGGAAGAAATAGAAAAAAGGATTGATTTTTATAAAAAAAAGCTATGATTAAGAAGTAACAAAAAAGTGTAAGAAAATTTGATTGCATTCATAATATTATAATAAAAATGACAAAATTGCTGTAGCGACTCTTGTGTTATACGAAAGTAGCTAATTAAACCCTGAGGTATAAAATGTTACTCTATTAACCTTATGTTTTCAATTTTGCTGTAAAAAAAACCCTTAACCGTGTGTTGTTCCTCCATGCTTAAGGGGCTGTGAGTTAATAAAATTTCAACTCAGGGTTTTTTTTGCTAATTTTTATATGTCAAGGTTTTTTTAGCAACTTTTGAATAACACAAGGTTATTAAGGCAATAAATTCCTTTCTAAACCATAGAGAGTATATGTGTAACTTTTGAGAATGGGTATTAATGCTACTGATGTATTTATGAAATTTGGTAAAAAATTTGAATTCAGTAGTTCTCCCTTAACTAAGAATTCCCTTTAACTAGTCGTTTCTTTAATTTATCATGAACTAACTAACTCAATCAACTTTGATTATGTTAAGGTGTCTTTCTCACTAGTTTTGGTAGAATCTTCAAATATTTGGCTATTTGAATAATCTTTTCATTGTGTCTTGATACTAACTGTCGAATTAGGTGAATAGTAGGATCCTTCATCCATACAAAAATGATAGGAGCTTATCCATTCTAAAGTTTGTGGAACCGTTGTTGATTTTTTCAAATAAGGTTCTTAATATGGTTCTTGCAAAATTGGAATTGTTAAAAGTTTATCCTTTCATTTCAAACAGATAACAAAATTATATAACCTCTTTTTATATCATTACCTTTCTAAATAAATGAAATAATCTAGTTAAATAAATTTGAACTTTCTGATGTATTATTATTGATTGTTATTATCAAAATCATTTAAAAACCTTGAGCTAACAATATCCCCTTTTTTATGATGACAAGCAGATATGTTTCCAAAAGATTCAAGTAACTGTGAAGGATATCAAAAACTACCTATAATCTTTATATGTCCTTATTCACAACCATGATTAGAAGGAGCCACTACTACCATTAAGAAACTTAGATGCAAGCATATAGTTAAAATATGAAATCAAGCCCAATATCAAGTCCCTATCATATTAAAAAATTTCAAAACACAAAAGCATTTGAAAATTAACAAAATATATCATCTATCATCACCTCTTTACTCTCCCCCTTTGTCAAATATCAAAAAGAAGGAAAAGAAATTAAATAGACAAAGTAGAAGAACCATGCAATCATAAAAGATATAATGTAGCACAAATATTTGGTGATGCTGTCGCCTGCAACCAAATATAAAAGAAATCACTTCCGTTAAAATAAATTAATATAGTAGCGGTAAGCGGATATCGTTCCCACGAGGAATCTCTAACGGTAAAGGTTAGTTAGTTTAAACGGAAATAAAAGGGGGGGGGGGGTTTGCCACGACGATAATAAAAATAAAAGGAAAAATCACAAATCGAAAACAATAATTAAATCTGAAAATTCAATAAGAAAAATATCTTGGTTTCGGTCACCGATGTTACCATGCTATTATGGATCCTCGACATAAAATTGCAATTATTAACAAACATTCATTGGGGGAATATCTCTCTTAAGTGTAATGACTAGAAACATGTATTCTAGCAATCTTATTAAACAATAACCTAGATACGATCATAGGT
>JANZLF010000007.1:6661178-6672098 GCA_026546835.1 Erythroxylum foetidum | reverse complement strand
CTAAATTATTTTTGTGTGTTTAACTTCTGATTTTCTTGTAGAAATTACAAAAATTTTAAAGATCTATTCAACCCCCCTTCTAGATCTCTTACACTTCTAACATTATAGGACAAAAGAAAATTTTTAACTCATTTTGAATTTTGAGATCAAGATAACGATGATGGATTTCATGATTTTGAATGCGTCTAACATGATCTTGCATTATTACATCAAATCCAATAATCATCTTAATCAATCCCAAAAAATTACTATTACTATCTTGGTAAAGTTTTCTCATTAGATCCTCGAAAGGCCAAAATACATTTAGCAATACATTTCATAATAAAAACTATTCTTATCAAAACTTGTCTCCAATATTATTTCTCCTGTAAAATTTCTTATTGTAACTCTTTATCAATTGATTGATTTTTGCTCAATCTTACTCTTAATTCATTATAATTCCTCATGCTTGTCGTATACTTAACATTATTCTCATGTTCTTTGAGTCTCTCACTAAAGTGCTTCTAATCTTTAAATCCATCATTAGCTAATGCACTTTGATTGCTATTAGATTTAAACAACTTACAACAAAAACAATGTACTTAATCCATATATTTAGAGTAAACCAACCATTTTCTAATGATAATTCCTCCATTACTCAATTTTTCAGAATAATAAGAATACAAAAAATGTCGAGAGGTATTGTCTAAAAGAAACACAATATTTATTTATCTTACAGGAACATTTTCAACTAAAATATCACTTATTTTATTATCAAGATTATCCCAATTTCTAGGATTGTAAATATGCAATACATGGATTAATTGTTCATCTGCCCTTAAATTTTTTAAATTGGATGCATTTAATACATGTTCATGCTCTCGCAATATTACTAACATCCTCAAGAATATGAATATCATCACTTAAATTTTCATTATATTGTTTAAAATTACCTTCACCTAATTCCTCTGAATTCTCATTAAAAAGCCTACCCTTTTAATAAATTTATTAGTATCTTCTTTTTTGGATTTTATTAACTATTCTACTTGTTTTAGTTTTTGCCTTTTTTCACTTCTAAATAAATGCTTTTTAGGAAATATCATATAAAGCAGTTATAACACAATTAGACTAGAAAAAAAACACCTATATGGAATTGGAAGAAGGAGACAGGTAAAATAGAACAACTATAGCTCAACCATATATCACAAAGATATATCCATGTAATTATATATCTGTGACAGAGGAAAAACACAAGGAGACAATTTTAATATCCTATCTAAAACTAAACTAACAAAGAGTAATTTACTATGATATATGCAAAATGAAACAAACACAAATTATCAAGATAAATTATAATTCAAATTATTGTATGATTTATGTTAAAAGGATACTAACAGGAATTAGTTGAAAATTTTGGAAACTTATTATAAATATATAAAAAAAATTGAAGAATAAACCATGAATATTCAAATTAGATAAAAATGGAATGGTTAACCTTGTTTAGATTGTATTGCATTAGTATAGCATGTCTTAAAACATTCATGTGATAGTTTTAATCAATATAATTATATTGTCATAATAATGATAATTTAAAATTTATGTTTAAAATGCACTTTGACTTATTTTATTGTAATATTAGGTTAAGAAGTCATATTATGCTAAATAAAATTTCACATAAGTTTGATAAGATTTAATTGAAATAAATAAAATTGTATGGGTCATTAAAGTAACTACATGTTATTCAATTAATATTCAATTCAAATTTATATACTTTATTTCTCTTTTACAAAATGTTTATTTTTTTATGGTAACAAATATTTTTCAAATTATTTTAAATTAATTTAATTAAAAATTGCATACATAATATATAAGTTATTAGTTATTACATAAATATATAACACCAAATAGAAATCTTTTAAGTGTTAAAAGAGGGTAGGTCATTATCAATGGCAGATAAAGATATGATATGCTAATGAGTGTATAATTTCTTTTAACGAAATATCAAATATTACAAAAATGTCATAATAATTATCTCTTTTTTTTTCAAAATTTTAGTATATACTTTTAGATAAATGCCCATCCATTCTAATCTAATTATTGGTGGGCCCATTACAACCTAGTTCATCAAGGACAAGATCTTATCTTACTCATTTAAAAGTTTAAAAAATTTTAAAATTCTATTCTCCAAAAATCATCAACTCGACACATCCCTCATCCCAAATCTACTTCCTCCAAATTTAACTTAGATTCTTTTTTTTATAGAGAACATTACATAATAGAATCTTTACACTAAAATATATAGGGGCCATCGAAACTTTTTATTGAAAGCTGGAGTTTAAACAAAAAAATTATATATCATTGTCAATAAAGATTAGCATATATCTTTAACAAATTGATCTCGAAATTTCCTTTTTTTCAATTTAGGGTGCACATGTTTTTATATATCATCCTACGTAAATATGCAGATCTGAAAAAACGCAAATAAAAATATAAAAGAGAAATATAAAAAAAAAATCTTTTCTTCTCCTTAAAAAGATTGAAGCATAATTGTTAGACCTCCTAATTAATGGTTAGAACTAAACTACTCTTTATCTCTATTAAGTAAGGATTTAAATTTAAAATAAGAAACCTAACTACAATTGTTTTTTAGTTTCCATAAAGTAAAGTGCCAAGAAACTTTTTAGTATATATATACATCTTGAAGCAGATTTATTGACTTTCCAATTTATGTCCCTTTTAATGAATATATTTAATAACTTTTAATTTTTTTAACTCTTTTAGTAAATAGGTAGGGAGGGCACTTGCCGAGAGCCTAGATTCATAAGGGCCCACTCACTAAAAGAATTGAAAATTAAAAATTTAACAAATCTCTTTTAATTAGTAGGCCTTTATGAATCTAAGCCCTAGGCAAGTACCCTTCCTGCCTTTGCCTAGGACTGACACTATCTATAGTAAATTATCATAAATAATTTATAAGCATGAAAGAGTATATTTTCCATAAAAATCACTAAATTAAATAATTTTTTATAATAAAAATTTATATTTAATTCTTAGCAATAAATTATATGTGAGATCCCACATCGGTTAGAGGAGGAACGAAGTATGCCTTATAAGAGTATAGATATCTCTCCCTTACAAATGCGTTTTTCATGCCTTAGTGTATCGGATCCCATCAGAATGCCGAAGTTAAATGTGTTAGGACAAGAGTAGTACCAGGATGGGTAACATCTTGGGAAGTTTTCAAAAAAACCAAAACCATGAGGGCTTGGCTGAGCTAAGGCCCAAAGCGAAAAATATCTATGAGTGGATGATTTGAGTTGTTACATTATATGTCCTCTTTCATTAGATATATTGTTTTCTAGCATAATAAAACTATTGTTTCAATATTCATATCTTAATAGTTAGTTTAATCAATAGCGTTGAACAATAGATTAGTGTTTACTCATATAATTAAATTCATGAATTTAGAAATTTTAAGATACAGAGTTCCAAACCACCATATATTATTGATGCAATCATGTACACAAAAGCTCATCTGTCATGTTAGTTTTTGAGCTATGTTACAAAACAAAGCAAGGCAGGAGACAAGTCTTATAGATTGGTAAATAAACAATGATGTATGGAGAATTTTTTGGATGTATGATGAGATGTGCAGGAGGCAACATGCACTCATAAGTGGTATGTAAGGACAAAAAGAAAGGGAGGTACGTGTCAAACGTTAACATGATAAAATGAAGTATATATTTGTGTGTGTGTGTGTAGTGATAGACCTAGGGAATATAGAATAATTATATTGTCTAAATCTCTGTCTAATAGATGTATAACTGACTATGCTTTTGCACCCATATTTGATGTATTTTACATAATATTTATACATTTGGTACTTAATTTATCTCAAGTGTGTATATAGGTGATAATTGCCTTCATGGACTTAAAAGAGAAGAATTCGGATGAAAACATGACATAAAAAAAGAACTAAAAAATCTAAAGGAATGCACAACATTATATCTGGCCATTTACTTTCCTTTGGTTGTGTACTTTTGCGATATCTGGTGAATTATGATTATACACGATATGATGTACACCTATGCATTAACCAAAACTTGAAATTCCATATAAAAGTGATGTTTCAAAGGAAAATGAAGAAAAGAAGTGGCAGGCATCATTCTGAAGAGTGTATAGGCAATTTTAGAGGTGATTTAGAGCTTGAGGAGCGAGAACACAAAGTTTTTATCGACAAATCCATTAGAATGCAAGATTGGATGCCTACATCATTAGAATACTCAGTATAGAATAATCAGGGAGATTTAGAATTATGATTCCATTGTCTCCTATTCTATTTTCACGTATCTGAATTTGTGTTCCCTAATGTATAACTAATTTTTCTATTAGTAATTGGGCTAGATGAATCCTAATTGATACCGAAAATATTTTTGATTATTTTATGAATGCAATTGCGTTGTTTGATTATTGTAATTCAATCATCTGTTTTTATTGTTGTCTATTAATGTGATTTATCAAACTTTATTCTAATTTCATAGTAGCGGTTGAGAAATCCCAGGTTTGAATAAATCTATGATAATTGGAAAGAGTTGACTGCAACTCTAGAGATAGGATGACATCAATCTTCCGAATTAGGGTCAAACATAATAAAGGGATTTATAATACGATAACGTAATCCTATAAAATTTAACATGAATAATTCGATTAAAAACCTTCGGATTGGTTGTTAGTAGACTCAAGGTCAACTACTAACATACCTTACGAGTCTCCAAGGTCCAATTAATCAACAACACAATTGTAGGGTAAAAGATCAATTAGTTAAGGGTTTAGGGGGATTCGAAGCCTAGATACTAGTTATTTGATATTGATAATAACTCAGTGATCCACCAATTCTTTGCTTGAATTATGTTGCTTGTTTATTTTAATTGCTTAACTTCAATTTCTTTAATTTAACCACAATCAATCCTTAGGTTAGATGATATAATAATAGTAACTACTAGTACTCACCATCCTCATGGGATAGACCCGCATTTACCAATACTAGTTACAATTACACCGTGCACTTGCGGTATTAAAATATTAGCTACTCAAGAAAAAGTTTGATTAAGTTTTTGGTGTCGTTACCAAGAACAATGATATTAGGAACACTTTAGTTTTATTACTCTAGTCATTACTTTTGTTTGTTTGTTTTGCTTTATTCTTATTTTAGCTTACATTATTTAATTTTCTTTTGTTAATTAGTTTATTTCTTTAGTTATAGATTTAGACTCCAGGCCAATTTATGATCCGAAAAAACATTGAGAACTTACTAGACGTGGATCTTGAGATGGAAAGAACTGTACAAAGGAATTGTCATAGAACTAACCTTAGAGAGTCTGAGTTAGATCATCGAATAGAGAACTTGGAAGGTCGCATGGACAGTGAGAAAATCATATAACATAGCGGACCAACCATGAACAATGTTTGACTATGCTAGGTTAGACTTATCTAGTGCAGAATCTAACATATTAAGGCTGACTGTGGAGGTAAACAACTTAGAGATCAAGTAAAACATCATCCATATGGTGCAACAGTTAGTCCAATTTGATGGACTTCGAGACAAGGATCCTATCGCGCACATATCTAACTTATTAAAGATCTATGATACTTATAAAATAAATGAAGAAAATGATGACGCCATCATATTGTGTCTATTTCGTTTCTCCTTGAGAGAAAAAGTTAAGCAGTGGCTAAACTCTATGCCACATTTGTCACTGACCACCTAGGATCAAGTGGCAAATTTTTTTTACTAAAGTATTTTTCTCCTATAAAGACTACGAAACTAAGGAATGACATCTCCTCGTACTCCCAAACTGAAGGTGAATCATTGTGCTACATATAAGAGAGATTTAAATAGATACTCTAACAACGCCCACATCATGGACTACGTCTATGAACGCAAATCCAAACATTTTATAATGGGATAAATCAAAATACTAGGCAATCAATTGATGCAGCAACTAGAGGAACATTAATATGTGCTTAATTGATTATACATTTAGTCCACAACACTTAATAACTAATGATAAAAAAATGCTTAAGACATTCACTTGAGTTCATATTTGGCTTTAGGTAAAATTCGGAAGCAAAAGAGCTAAAATGAGTTGAAAGCACAATCTTTTAGCCGTGTTTTTGAGATTCACACTCACTTGTCTATATGGAATAAGAAAAAGAAGGATTAGAGCAAGAGGAGACAAAAAATGCATGCAAATGAAGAGTATACATTGTAGAAAATAAAATGAAGTCATGATAATGCAAGTCACGAACATGACACAAAGTTTCATGGGCGTGACTAATGATGCATGACCATGACGCAACATGTCATAGCTGTGACTATGATTTACATGTCATGGCTATAACTTTCACACATATGTTACCCAAAACCCTAGTTTTTAATATAAATAGACTTGAGATGGCACAGAGGTTTATGAAAGATTGGAGGGTTTTAGATGGGAGAAAAATAGAGAGGGAGCTTCGAGAGAGATGAGAAAAGGGGCAAACCACTAAACCGTGAGAGACACATAGAAGAGTAGCTTCCCAATGTTGATTTAATGGGGATATTGATGCCTCAACCTGGTTAAGCACTCTTTCCTTGTATTTATTATTTTTTTATCTCTTTATAAATTGATTATGTTATCCTATATGTATGGATTTGGGTATTATGAAAAGATGGTTTGAATGTGTTCATTGGATCATTTTATTACAAACCTGAATATTTAACATAATCCGTAATTATTATGTTGAATTTCATTTATAGCAACTAACAGTTCGTAACCACAAGGGATAACATAACCTAGGTTAAATAATCCAAGCTTGTGTGATTATTGCTTAGATTGGTATGTTTTTTTTCATTCGTAAGGCAACTGTCCGATTAAATCTAGAAAGCGTCTCCTAGGTTATCCAATAGTTGTGGTTAATTAACAAGCTCTTTTTAATTAACTATAACCTATGGAAAATTGAGATTAATAGAGCTTGTTGTTAATCAATGACCAATAGTTCAAATACAGATATGAAGACAACAATTCAATGAAATATGTTTAATTGGTTGCAGGCTGAGATTGAACCAAAGAACCTGATCCCTAATGAATTCACCACTTTCATCATTTTTGCATGTTTTCTTTAATTTGCTTTTGTTAGTTTAGTTTCATTTTATTTTGTTATTAAATCAAAACCCCCTAAACCTATACACCAATTAATTTCTTCTCAAAAGCTAACCGAAAATTCTTTGTGGGATCGACCTATACTCACCACTGTTTTAGTAGTAGGTCTTGTTTATTTTGTGTAGTGTTACAATTCATTACCAAACATTGAATAACCAGTAGCAACCCTTAAAATTGAAAAGGCTACATGAACTCATACTCAGTCGAAGAATTGTCACATAACATAACAAATTTGTAACACAAGTACTAGTAAAGTGGAAGGGGGATCTCGTGAGGAAGCCACATGGGAGTCATTATTTGAATTGCAGAAAAGATTTATAAAAGCAAACCTTATGGATAAGGTTTTTTAAGGGGGAACTACTATTACAAAATGAAGCAAGGAAGGAGACAGGTCCTTCAAATTGACAAATAAATGATGTATATGGAAATTTTCTAAAATGTACGACGAGACATGTAGGAGGTAGCATGCACTCGTAGGTAGTATGTTATGACAAAAAGAAGGGTGGTACATGTTGAATATCAAGATGTTATAATGAAATATATATATATATAGTGCCAACCCTAGGCAAGGGTAGGAAGGGCACTTGCCCAGGGCCTAGATTCATAAGGGGCCTACTTATTAAAAGAGTTAAAAATTAAAAAGTTATTAAATTTATTTATTAAAAGAGTTAAAAATTTAGAAGTTAGTAAATCAATTCATTAAAAGGGGTAGAAACTGAAAAGTGAATAAATATGCTTCAACAAGTTTATATATACCAAAAAGTTTCTTGGCATTTTATCTTATGGAAACTGAAAAGAAAAAATTTGTAGTTAAGTTTCTTATTATGAATTTTAAGCTTTACTGAATAGAGATAAAAAGGAGTTCAATTCTAACCATCAATTGGGTGGTTTAACAATTTTGTTTTAATCTTGTTAAGGAGAAGAAAAGAACAAAATTTTTAATTTCTCTTTTATATTTTTATTTGCATTTTTTCAGATATGCACATTTAAGCAAGATACAGGATGATAAATATATACACATGCATATTAGTCCTAAAAAAATGAAATTTTGAGATCAATTTATTATAGATATATATGTTAACATCTTTATTGACAATGATATAATTTATTAATATAATAATATTTGATCCTAATATATAATATGAATTTCAATCTTTTACTTTTCGTTTAAACTCCAGCTTTAAAAAAAGAGTTTCAATGTCCCCATTATATTTTAGTGTAAAGATTCTATTATGTAATGTTCTCTATCAAAAAGGAATCTAAGTTAAATTTGAAGCACACATATTTAGGATGAGAGCCGTGAGGGATTAATGATTTCTAGAGAGAATTTTTTTAAAAAAAATTTAAACTTTTAAATGAGTAAGATAATATCTTATCTTGGATGAACTAAGTTTTAGTGGGACCCATTAATAATTAAATTAGATGGATAAGAATTTATATAAAATTATATACTAAAAAAAAGATAATTTCTATGACATTTTCATAATATTTGATATTTCGTTAAAAGAAAGTATACATTCATATTTATCTACCATAGATAATGACTCAACTCTCTTTTAGCACTTAAAAGATTCACTATTTGGTATTAGATATTTATGTAATAATTAATAATTTATATATTATGTATACCTTTTTAATTAATTTAATTTAAAATAATTTGACAAATTTTTTTATAGTAAATAATAAATATTTTCTATAAGAGAAATAAAGTATATAAATTCGAATTGAATATTAATTAAATAATATGTAGTTATTTTAATGACCCTTGAAATTTTATTTATTTTAATTAAATCTTATCTACCTCATGTGAAATTTTATATTAATATGACTTCTTAACCTAATATTACAACAAAATAATTCAAAAGTTCATTTCAAACATCAAATTTTAAATTATCATTATTATGAAAATTTAATTATATTGATGAAGACTATTACATAGATGTTATAGGACATGCTATACTAATGCCATCCAATCTATACAAGGTTAATCACCCATTATTATCTAATTTGAATCTTCATGTTTTATTCTTCAAATATCTTTTCTATATATTTGTAATAAGCTTCCTAATTTTAATTTTTTCAACTAATTCTTGTTAGTATCTTTTTAACATAAATCATATGATAATTTGATTTAAAATTTATCCTAATAATTTATCTTTCCTTCATTTTGCATATATCATAGTAAATTACTTTTTTAATTTTTATATAAGATATTAAAATTTTCTCCTTCTTTTTTTCCTTTGTCACAGATATATAATTACATTGATGTATCTTTGTAATATATGGTTCAACTATTGTTGTTCTTTTTTACCTGTCTCCTTTTTCCACTTTTCACATAGGTGCTTTCGTTCTTTTTCTTGCCCAATTGTGTTATAATTAGTTTGTATGATATTGCCTAAAAAGCATTTATTTAAAAATGAAAAAAGGGGGCAATAAAAGAAACAAGTAGAACAGTTAGTAGAATCCCAGAAAGGAGCTATTAATAAATTTATTAAAAGAGTAGGCTACTTTATTGATAATCATAAGGAATTAAGCAAATGTAATTTTGAACAGCATAAAGAAAATTTAGTGATGAGATTCATATTCATGAGGATGTTTGTAATTTGAGTGAGCATAGTTATGTATTAAATGCATCCAATTTATATAATTTAAGGGCAAAAGAGCAACTAATCCTCATATTGGATATTTATGATCATAGAAACTTAGGTTAATCTAGATAATGAAGTAAGTGACAATTTAGTTAAAAAAGAGCCTATAAGAGTATTAAATCTTGTGTTTTCTTTAGGCAATACCTCTTGGTATTTTCATATTCTTATTATTCTAGAAAATTGAGTATGCAGAAATTAGTGATAGAAAATGGTTGGTTCACTATAAACATATAGATGAAGTATACTATTTTGGTTGTAAGTTGTTCAAATGTAATAGCAGAAAAAGTGTGTTAGCAAATGATAGATTTAGAGATTAGAAGCATCTTAGCGAGAGACTAAAAGGAAATGAGAATAGTGTTGAGCAAATGACTAACATGAGGATTTAGAATGAATTAAAAGTAAGATTGAGCAAAAATCAAACAATTGATAAAGAATTGTAAAAAGAAATTTTAAAGAATAAATAATGTTGGAGACAGGTTTTGATAAGAATAGTTTATGTTGTCAAAAGTCTTGCTAAATTTAGTTTGGCTTTTTGAGGATCTAATGAGAAAACTTTACCAAGATAGTAATGATAACATTTTTGGGATTGATTGAGATGATTTCTAGATCTGATGTAATAATGAAAGACCATGTTAGACACATTCAAAATCATGAATTCATAATCATTATCATGGTCACAAAATTCAAAATGAGTTGATTTCTCTTTTGGCCCATAGTATTATAAGTTCTATCATAAAGAACATTAAAGAGCCAAAATACTTTTTTATTATTCTTAGTTGTACCCCATATTTGAGCCATTAAGAACAAATGAGTCTATTAGTATTGTAACACCCCACTCTCGAATGACCCGAACCCGATATCGTTGGTGATATCTGAGTCCGTGCCCCGCAAGGGTGGCGTATTACATCGGTCAATTTAAAACTCAGTATAACATTTTCTCCTCTCGTTATTTTTTTTGAACCATTCATTAACGCAGCAAAAACAGTAAGAAACCTGAGCCCATGTTCACAATTTATCATTTTCAGTTATTACAGTCATCCAATAATAATTTACAATCAGTCAATGTGTAAAACAGTACAACCACAATGGGC
>JANZLF010000007.1:6574954-6586630 GCA_026546835.1 Erythroxylum foetidum | reverse complement strand
TGGGAGCGTTTTGAGCATGAGAATGAATTCATGATGTCCTTAAGGGTGCAAGGGATTAAGAATGAAAAAAAAAGTTAAAACCCTTCAAAGTAATACGCACGCTCAGGATTTCACGATTTTAAGTTACAAGCTATCGGGATCCGGTCTCCGGGTCAGGTCCCGACACAAACGCTATGTAAGCCTTCTTTGAAATCGTCCTAAGAGGATCTTAACCAGGTAATCCTAATGACAGTTATGCTAATTGTCCTAAGGTTGGTGCAAAATGATTAAGGTTGACTTCTATTTGGATATGGTAAAAGTAAGTCGTCTTGGTGGGGGCACGCCACCTTTGCGGGGGACATCTTTCCAGATGTCACTTATGACGTCAGGCTCGTGACTCACAAGGGCAGTGTAGCGCCCCCTTACGGCAGGGTACACACTGAAACGCCCGTAGGTCGTTCCGATACATAACCCACGATGAGGGTGCACTACGAACGATCATTTCTGTATTCCACATGGCATCAATATAATAAAACTGTAATATCAAATTCACTGAATTTTAAAAACCAGAGTACTTCTCATTTCATTTCTTAAAAACCAAACTGTACAAGTCTATCAATTCTATAGTATATACAAAACTTTCCGAAAAGGAACTGAGACAAAAGCCTAAACTAGGTCATCATCAAAATCGATCCCAGCTGACCGACCTGTGTGCCATTACTTCTCTTGCCAATGCTCACACAGTAGGAAAAGTCGAACTCTGGAGCTAGGAGTCTACTATCTCTGTCCTGAAAAAAAATTGCAATGTTGGGTGAGTTTGCGAACTCAGCGAGAAACCGTCATCGATGGTTCACCCAACTCATGCATATACACACAATTTGTGGAAATAACATATAACAGCACATTCAGAAAATCACATGCATTCAATTTCATATTTATAAAGCGTTTTGCCTTTCACACAATTCACATTTGATCAGTCATATATGCAATGTACATGTAACACTTTCATTTTATTACTTTGTTGTGACCATGCGCCTGAATACGGTGGGCTTAAAGCCCTGATATGTTGAGCCAGTGGCTCTGAAAATTTCGTTGGGCTCGAGGCCCTGTAGCGTTGAGCTTAAAGCTCTTAAATACATTGGTTGCTCCGGTCACAACTGCCATTATCTAATCATGCCTTTATGCATGAATGCACATGTTCAATTTACAATACTTGTGTTACAACATAACACTATATATCAAATTCTGCATTAAAACCCATTAATTTCAATTTATGCACAATTAACATTTCTATATCAAATTCCAAATATTTCGGACACCTGTGGTCCGAAATCAATCAAAAGCAAACACACATAATCATCCTTTTATCTCCACATGGCATAGGTGCATAATATTAAACACATTAAGGTTGAGAAACCAACTAGGTTACTCATCTCTAACTTCCGAGCTACTGCCGGGAAGTCTCTGCCACGTCGGAAGCTCGACACTCCACTTGAGCCTCTAAAACAATCAGAATATTCAAACATCACTAATTGCACAATTTCTAATATTCAATAATGCATATGTAGCGAATGGGTTGAGTACAAGACATGTTATGACATTCCCGATCCTATTCCCGAATCTTCCCAATTTAACTCTTTCACTCTAAAAGATAACAATTCCTAATACCTTAATTCAATTGACTAAGTTCCAAACTCTCTAAAGTCACATTCAATTTATAACTCGTATTCACTACTCAATTGCCATCCGATTTCGAGAATTTTTGAAATTAATTCCGAATCTCTATTCTTCTAAATTGCAATTCTTAGTCTCTAAATCACAATTTATCAATAACCAATTTATTAGGAATTAAAACACCAAAATCATCACTTAAACAAATTAATTCATCTTCAGAAAATATTGGGGCTCTCGCCGCGGACTCAAAACGCTCGTCGCGGCTTACAAAGGGTCGCTCGCCGCGACGTGGAAAATGCTCGTCGTGACGAACAAGTTCCTTTGGCTCGTCGCGACGCAAGGTGAAAGGCTCGTCGCGACGTATAATTACACGCTTGTCGAGACGTCCAACCGAGCTCGCCGTGACGAATTACTGTTTGTTCGTCGCGACGAGGCCATCAGCGTACGTCGTGACGTGCAAAGCTCCGATCGTCTTCTCCGACGCATTTTTCCCATTCTCTCACTAAAACCAGTCGTAACTCACTCCCAAAACAACTTAAAACACTAAACACAACTCATATTTAACCTCAATTTCATCAAAAACCAATTATTCCTTAAATACCCAAATCAAAACACAATAAACTCAAAAACTCATCATCCGAAACTCAAACACAATCAACAATCATATACTCTAATCAATCATTAAATCAAACTATCTAAAACATAAAGGAGTAAAAACTTACTTGATTCAAGCCTTAAAACCTTCATAAATCATCAAGAAACTCTAATTTTCAAGCATAAGCACACCCACGGTTTTCACCCATAAAAACACCAAACATCATCTTCTCCAATAACAAGCTTAAAAGATGGATTAAAGGTGAAAAATGGAACAATTAGCAAGAAAGAAATGGAAGAAATGGGTAAGGAGGGATCCAAGAAGAAGAGAGAAGAAGAAAATCCAATTTTCTTTCAAAACAAAGGAGAATATCATGGAAGGCAAAAATTCAAAGGATTAGGGTTAAATACTAAGGCTTAAGGCATGTTTGGCAACTCTCATGCCACATGCCCAATTCTTAGGGTCTAAAAATCCAATTCTTATTCTAATTTCTCCCAAATTTTACAATGGCTATAAATATTAAATCCTAAAATCATAGCTCTAATTATCTCGTGCCAATTGCCAATCAATTTCGGAACCGGAATCCAATTAATCAGCCTTTAAGTCATTTTTTCGGTCCGGACCCATAACTCTAAAAATTCCAAAACAATTCCTAAAAATCCTCAAAAATAGGAAACACATGATCATACACTCAAATTCCATTTTTCAAACCTCTAGCATTCAATTCTCACTCCAATTCAATAATCAAAGCATAGTTTATACAAGAATTACAGAATTTTCAATTTACACAATCATGCCGGGAATATGTCATACATGTATGTACATACATATGCTTGTACAACAATAATCATTTATTACGAAATATAAAGGCTAAAATGCATGTGCTGATTTCAAATTATGAATGCACTCAATCCTAATCCATCCGAATTACCAATATGCCCATCATATCGGTAATGGGATGTTACATCCTCTCTGTCACGATCGTGCTTCTGCATAATCATGTAAGTCCTCTGGGGTTTCCTCTCTAAGCATGATTGTGAAAAATGATCTTCCCTAGTTTTTATGAAACAACCTATTTTTCATCACTTCTTCATCTCTTTTGTTTTGTCTATCATTTCTAACTTATGTCTTCACTATTTCCTCTTCATTCCTACTTCCATTTCAGCTCAACTCATTCAAACACCAATCAAAACCTATTATTAATCATAAACATAAAAAACAAAACATATCATATATGTATGTTCATCATATTTTCAACACATCTTCATTTTCTTTAACACTTTCGTTTCATCTCCAACTATCACCTTAATCCTTTTTATTTCAAGACATCATATTACACTAGCCTTTTCTTTAACTCCTTTTTACTTTAATGCATCTCTATAACACCCAACGAGATCCATGTATATAAACAGTGAAAACAGAGCACAAACATATCATCTTTTCATGAAATTTATGCACTCTTGTTACATTATCATAATGATCTTTCTATCTCAAAAATCATCTCAACAAAAACTTATGAAAGGTTAATCTTCTCACATGCAGAAATAAGACATTTATATGCACTATTCATCACTTACAATGCATATGAATAATGATCACTAGTCTAATTATCATTTAATCATCATATTTGTTTCATATTCAAAGAACCAATGAGAATTAACATGTTACTTAATTAGTTAAACTCCAAACTGTTCAAAATCATGTGAACCCTATCTTTCCATGATACACGAACATCAACAGTCAAAGGTTGTAGGGATATGTCTTTTAGCGATAGCGAAGAAGATAACAAAATGAAAGTAGCAAATGAAAGGTGAGAACAAAGCTTGCATTGTTAGGGAAAAAAGAGAAGTTCGTAGGTGAAGAAGATGAAGAACGAAATGAAGAAAATTTTAACGAAAGGTGAAATCATTGAACATAGTGAAAGACAAACAAAAATGAAGATGGTCTTTCACTTAAGAGAGTTTCGTAGGGGGTGAACATGTGTGTCACTTGCCATATGTCCACTTCTTATGGCCTCACTTAGTTCTCTTTAATAACTAGGTCATTTGCCTCTAATTTCTACTCCAATTGTCTCCCAATTTTCAATATCATTTTCTTAACAAATCCTAATACCATTAGCCAATTATTTCAACTACCATTTGACACTTATTTCTACCACCATAAATCAATTGTCTTACTATTTAACATTTTTTTAGTCCAAAAATACTTATAATTTCAAACTTTTACTAAATTTTAACCAAAATTCCAAATCAATAATTATACTATTAAAAAATTTTCAATACAATTAATCCACAATTCTTAATAAAATCACATTTATAAATCAATTATACCTGGAAAATCTCAATAAATGAGTGTACAATCATTTTAATGTGTTCAATGAGTAATAATCATATGTGTGTGTATGTTATATTATGCATGAGCATTAAATGCACTTTCTAACTTCTCAATAAACTCTTATGTACAATATTCTAGGGTTCTAGCCCTTAACATGGGATAACGGGATGTTATAAAGATCGTGTAACTTAAGTGTTAACTCTATGGACAAATGAACCATGATATGGTGGACTGTTTCTTTATGAAGGAAATAGATACAGAGTAAGTGAATTATATGGGACCACAATATGGACGAGGAGGGGCAACTGTAGCACCCCACGCCCATTTGACACATACACGTGCACCCTTCGGACACACGTGCACATGTCCGATAGAAATGGTGCGTTAACCATTTCACCTTCACTATATCACATGGCATCGTAAGTAAAACCATAAATAACACATTATTTCAAAAACAAAATTTTTCTCATATCATTTCTCAAACTATAATTCACACTGTAGCATTAACCATCATCCATATTTTACAATGTCAATCTAGATTGTTTACAACTCAGTCTACATAATATGCTACATATATGAGGATATTAAACAAAAATTAAAACAAACTATTTCTTCAGTCCCAGCTGACCGACCCTTGAGCCATATCTGATCTCCATAAGATATACAAAATCGCTTCTATACAATCTTAGAAGCTAGGTCGTTGCTCTCTAGAACCTAAAATTGTCAACTTTGCAATTTTTGTGAGTTTTGCTGTTGGACCCCAAATGTTTCTTAGAAGTTAGAACTGGAAATAAGAAATTTTGGTGATTAGTCATGAGTAAAGAAATAATGAATGAAAATTCTTGAACCAAGAAATGATAGACAAGGGTAAAGTAGCGAATGAGAAATGTGGATAGATTCATATTTTTCCTTGGTGTTTTTAGTGGAAAAGAGATTTCGAAATGGGAAGAATTAAGGAGAAAGTTAGAAGTAGAATGAAAACAAAAATGAAGTTGAACTTGTGTAGTAAGTTGATGAAGAACATATATATATGTGTATGTTCTGTTGTTGGTGTTCATGATTAATCATGGACTATATTTTCTTTATAAATGATATTGATTTGAAATGTAGTTGAGAATGAGGAGTAAATAAAGTAGAAAAGGTGATCTTAGTATGATATGTGTTAAGGAAAGATTGTGAAACAAAATGAATGGTTGATCTGGAAAATGTTTATGGAGTATGCTTTAGTATTTTAGCCACAACTTTTTCTCTAGTTATCCAAACGAGATGACTCTTAATTTGGATTAAACTAGAAACATATGGCTACACTTATTATGAAGACATGGAATTTAAATTATGTCTTTAAGAATCTCAAAATTTTTCATGAAGTTGAGAATTAGGTGTAGTACATTGGATGAATGTAAATTCATATTCTGAATTCGAGATCAATTCTGGAGTGATCTAGGCTAGATTAGAGAAAGTTTTCTTCTGGAAATATTAAATCTCTTTTTAGATTTCTAACGATATATAGGATGGAATTTTTGGACTTCTAGGTTGAAAGTTATGGTCCTTGTAAAGGAAGATGTATCTTTTGTCTTTTTGCTTCTTCTATATTTTGTATCTTCTATGTTTTGCTTCTTTTGTGTTTTGCTTCTTCTGCCTTTTGTTTCTTCTGTGTTTTGCTTCTTCTGCCTTTTCGCTTCTTTTGTAATGACGTCATCTTCTTCTGTGTTTCTTCTGTGATGACGTCATCTTCTTCTATCTTTTGCTTCTTCTGTGTTTTGCTTCTTCTATGTTTTGCTTCTTCAGTGATGACTTCATCTTCTTCTATGTTTCTTCTATGATGACATCATCTTCTTCTGTGTTTTGCTTCATCTATGTTTTGCTATCTTTTGTCTTTTGCTTTTTCTGTCTTTTCGCTTCTTCTGTGTTTTACTATCTTTTGTGTTTTACTTCTTCTGCCTTTTGTTATCTTTTGGTTTATTTTTGACCCTCTAGACGATAGAATCTGTCTTCAAGGTCTTCATGAAAGTTGCATATCTTGAAGTCTTCTTTCAAAAATATAAAGAACATCTTAATCCAATATCTTTAGGGAAATTTATAGCAATTTTCCCACTTCTTCTGTCTTTTTCCATTCTTCTGCTTTTTCATTTGACTTTATCTGTACCTATCTTCTGTTCCATTTTTGACCCTTCAGAAGATATAATCTATCTTCAAGGTCTTCATGAAAGTTTTAGATCTTGAAGTCCTATTTATAACCATATAAAAAATACCTTAATTTGATATATGTAGGGAAAGTTATAGTAATTTTCCCACTTCTTCTATCTTTTTCCACTTCTTCTGTCTTTTTCATTAGTCTGCTTTGTACCTATCTTCTGTTCCATTTTAGACCCATCAAACAATAGAATTGGTCTTCAAGGTCTTCATGAAAGTTGTAGATCTTGAAGTTCTCTTTCGAACCATATAAAGAAAACCCAAATCTGATAACTGTAGGGAAAGTTATAGCAAATTTCCAACTTCTTCTGTCTTTTGCTTCTTCTGTGTTTTGCTTCTTTGTGTTTTGCTTCTTTTGTGTTTTGCTTCTTGTGCGATGATGTCATCTTCTTTTATGTTTCTTATATGATGACATCATCTTCTTTTATGTTTTGCTATCTTCTGTCTTTTTGCTTCTTATGTGTTTTGCTATCTTCTGTGTTTTACTTCTTCCGTCTTTTGCTTCTTCTGTCTTTTGCTATCTTTTGGTTTATTTTTGACCCTCCAAACGATAGAATTTGTCTTCAAAGTCTCATGAAAGCTGTAGATCTTGAAGTCTTCTTTAAAATAATATGAAGAAAATCTTAATCCGATATCTGTAGGGAAAGTTATAGCAAGTTTTCCACTTCTTTTGTCTTTCTCCATTCTTCTGTTTTTTTCATTTCAATTCATCTGTACCTATCTTCTGTTCTATTTTTGACCCTTCAGAAGAGAGAATCTATCTTTGAGGCCTTCATGAAAGTTGTATATATTGAATTTTTATTTAAAACCATATGAATAACATCTTAATCTGATATCTTTAGGGAAAGTTATAGCAATTTTCTCACTTTTTCTATCTTTTTCCATTCTTCTGCTTTTTCATTTGACTTCATCTGTACCTATTGTCTAGTCTATTTTGACCATCCAGATGATAAAATCTGACCTCAAGTTCAAAGTTGTAGATCTCAAAGTTATATTTGAAATCATCTTAAGATGATCTTAATCCAACATCTCTAGTGAGAGTTATGCTATTTGTCCCGAGACAAGTTCAATATGATTGAGGACCAAATCTTGTTTGACTCTTTCGGCCCCAATTTTTCTATCCGACCTCTAAATGAATTGATTCTTAAACCCTTAGATTCCTAACACTCTTCTTTTTGTGTCTCCATTGAAGGTCATAGCTTTTGGTTTTGATTTGAAAAAGATGTATTAAATCAAGTAAGGGTATCAATTGGAAGAGTAGGAATTGGATATTTTATTAAACATGCTTCAGTATTTTGATAATTTCTGGATCAGTAGAGCTCCGAATGAGATGATTATTATTTAAAGATAAACTATAGAAACGGAGCTACAAATGGTACGAATAATTTGAAATCTAATTCAGCTTGTAAATGTTTAAATTTCATATAGAAGTTGTGTATAGTATACTGATTCGGACAAGAGCAGTCCAAAAATGTTTAAAGTGTATCTTTCAAATTTTTGAACCAAATGGACTGATTTTGGTATCATTGGAAACTTAAGACAAGGAAGAACACTTTTCTAGAAGAAAGAGTTATGTCAGAATATTCAAGGGTGCTTTTAGCAAGACACTTAAATATAAAAGACACAAGGCATAAATGGAAGGGCAAATGGGACATTTCTTGATCATTAAGGATATAAATGGAAAAAGAAGTGCTGTCTTGCTTATAAATGGAGAAGAAAAACATGAGTGGAAGGATACATAGAAGAGAAGGACAAAATTTTAAGATAAAAGAGAGAATGTCATAAAAAAGAGAGACAAAAACAAAGAGAAGAAGAGAATGAGAGAAAGAAGAAAAAACAGGCTAGGATTTCAATTGTGTTAACCTTCAAGAGAAATTTTGCAGTTGTTCAAGAAAGGAAAAAGGAAGAGGAAGAGAAGAGCTTCCCTTTGAGCTAAAGATCTTTTGAATTGGTGAAGAATCAAGGTAAGATCATTTTGGATCTTTTGGATTTTTGGAAGGATTTTAGTTCATGGAGTCTAGAAAATGCTTTGATTTAAGCATTCTAAAATCAATTTTAGTGATTTTGCATTGTGAGATTTTCTATTGGATTCCTATTGAATGAAACTTGATTGTTTTAGGGAACCAAGAGAATCCTATCGAAGAGCAAGGGAAAAGATAATCTTGACTTGGAATTTTGCAAGGAAATGAGGAAGGTAATGTATTTATAGTTATTGTGTGATTTAGGCAAATTCTTGCATATGTTTGGATATGTGTTAAATTGATTTGTAGAAAATACACGATGATTTTTTATTTTATCATATTGTGGAAGAAGTATGATATGTGATATAATTAAATTGTGATTTTGATCAATGTTATGCCATTTAATTGTATCATGGCATTTTGATTTGAATGGAAAGAAGAAAAAGCATGAAATGTATGAAAGTATTTCATTTTGATAAAATGATTTTTGAGCATTGATTATATGCTTTGTTTGGGTGAGAGAGGAATTCGTTTCGTTAGTCACATGCACATTGATCTATAGCCTTCTCCCGGTTGCCTCCTTGAGGCCACGAGATCTTGAGAATTCGAACTTGTTTTATTCACAGAGTAAATTTCAGCTTCTCTATTTCGTTCCACGAAACTCTCGAGCCATTTGTGTGTGGATTTCATAATGAAATTGTTAAGTATGAATCATTTTGAGGGTGTTATGTTATGAATTTTTGAGTTAAATTTGATGAATGTTTAAATTGCTTGAATAAAGTTTGAATGATAGATATACATATATACATGCATATGCTTGACTTTGGGTCAATTGCAAATGGCTATAAATATACTAGCCACAAAGTTGTGTAGCTTACCCCACACTTCCCTCCTCAACTACAGAAAGAGAAGATTAGTGATCCTTGTAAGGCATTGGAACTTCAAGATAGTTAAAAACTTTTGTAATTAAATTAGTTCAGGAACTTTTTGTATTTTAGAATCATATGAAGCATAGATATTCAATTGTATCATGTGTATTTTTGCAGTTTGTATTTTGTATTTGTATTAAAGCAAATGGGTGGTTTTTGAAATGTAAAGATGTTTTGAAAACAAGCTTTGTGTTTTGTGATGGGCCCAAGTGATTACTGAAACTATGATGTGTTTGATGTGTTCAATAATGTTTGTATCTTTGTGACTGAAATTGTTTTAAATAAATCGGGCCGATTTGATTATCGATTTTCCGCATATGCGTTAATTATTTATAAAAAAAATTTGGCAATGAGTTTTGACTGTAATTTGTCTCTAAATGCTGGGCTCCGCCCAGCATTGTTTGGTATCAGAGCTTAGGCTTTTTCCTAGGCTTAGAATGGTTTATGGGATGAATTGTGTGCTATGTTTATTGTTGTATTATGAATTGATTTATTACATTAAGTGACATGCACATCATGCATACATATAGGAAATAAGATTAGAATGAAAGTAAGTTGGAAGATGGTGTCTTAGCGAAGGAGTAAAATGCCACTTCGTAAAAGATACAAGGTGTTGGATCCCGTATTCAGAACCCAACTACTTATACATATTCCCTCAACACGTACACATGATTCTTTATGAACTCTTATAACCCGTTACCGAATATCCAATCTCTAATCCGAAAATCCCGATAAATTTTTTTTTTATCTTATTCATCTTAACTCCATTTTCATACCTAAAAACTTAGCTCGGTTCTTTAGAAGGTCCAAAGTTGCTTTCTAGCTACTTACCAAATGAATAGTGATTTTTTTTGACCAAATGAATAGTACTATTACCAACTTCCGACTCTCATAATAATTTTTTTTCTCCTAACTCCGAATAGGACATATCATACCTCATTTTAAAGATAACAAGACCCTCTACATCTTTCATGAAGGATGGAAATTTCAATTCCCGGTCTAAAGGGGCGAAAACCCTTCCGAAAGTTCAGCCCAAAATGTTTAGTGAATAGTAATTCGAGAATTTCTAAGCATAGTGGGCGGCAAACTTCAAATGTTCATAACTTCTTCATCCTAAGTCGAAAAAAGACCCGTTTTATACCATTTTCAAGATCTTCACATGCTCTACGATTTTTTAGAAGACTTCCAAAGTGAATTCCCTCACTAAGAGGGTCTAAACCTTAAGCGAAGTTGCTGCCCAAATTTAGGAAAATTTGGACAGCATCTCCCCTAAAAATGCTCTAGCCAATCTTCAATTTTGTTCATCCAAACTACAAACCTGCACAAAAACACTTCAATCTTCCCAATTTTCACAAGCATCCAACTACAATCATCTCAATTGTCTCAATATCATCTCAAATGGCCAGCAACACAATCTTAGGATTCTATCATTTCATCATTTCAATTTCCTAAAGAAATACCATCTCATCTTTTCTTTTGTCCATTTTAACCATACATCAATACATGCTTAGGAAATACATACACAATACAATATACTTTACATTCGAAACTTTAAAACCTTACTAATTACATGAAAATAAGCAAATACAACGCTTTAGAGGCATTTTAGCTCAAATACATCCAAATGAACACAAACGATAATATCAATAACAAACTAATGCTTTGATTTCTCAAAGCACGACTTCAATACCAATATGCATCGGAGTTGCCTCAAACCCGATGCGGAGACTCGGAATCGTGCTCAAAACCTGTGGAGGGAAATGGGGGGTGAGCACGACGGCTCCGTGGGTAACAATTTAATATTCAAGCATAAGTATACAGAAATTGTCTTAAATAATTATTGTCAAAATTATCTTTATCGAAAACAGTTTCCAATAACAAAACATTTACAAAGTCAACATTTATAACACAAAAGCACATAGTCACATATCCAGTGGTTTGATGTTGGACCCCACACCCCACCCGTAGGTGTTTGCAGGTTATACTGCGGCGTGTGTTTGCGGGTTATACC
>JANZLF010000007.1:6490784-6515445 GCA_026546835.1 Erythroxylum foetidum | reverse complement strand
CACTAATTTCTTCATTTAATAATCATAACTTAAGCAATAAAATCCTCAATTTATTCCAATCAGATTAAAAATCATCAAATTAAAACCTTAAAATAATTTAAACATGCCTCAAAATAATTGACACATGCTTATTACGACTCGGGGCCCAACATCACCCCTACTTGGGAGGCAGGAGATTAAATTTAAAAAACGTTGTAGTGTTGCTTGGGTGGGGCTCGGGGAGGAAAGCTAATTTCCTGACCTTTCCCGACGTTTAACTCTCCAAGACGTCGTGGATAGTACTTTGCCACGTCCTGCTACCAAAATGACGTAAAAATATGGCTTTTCAACGACGTCTGCATTCAACGTCGCCAAATTTTTCCACCTCTCATGACGTCTAAAGAGACGTCACGAAAGCCTCCTATATTTCGCGACGTCTTCTACGAAGACGACGCGAAATGTATCTTTTTGTTGTAGTGCTTATTGTCCTATCTGAAATGTGCCCAAGCTTGTACATAAGGGAAGGAAGGTCGAAGACGTCGCGAAATGTATCTTTTTGTTGTAGTGCTTATTGTCCTATCTGAAATGTGCCTAAGCTTGTACATAAGGGAAGGAAGGTCTTTTATTAAAAAATAACCCAACTAGGCTATAATACTATGATCTAGCTCCAAACTATATAAGCTCCAAAGGTGGTGAAACAACCCTATTCACGAGGGTAGAGTGGAAAAGCTTAGGTTTTTATGAGGGGGTCTCTTCTCAATCAACACTTCTCTATGTTTTGGTAACATCCTTGTTCGGTACTATAGACTTCCTATTCCGTCGATTCTCCAAGGACTCCCAAATAGATGGGAAGTCTAAATCCATACTTCCTGACTCCTCTAAGACCTCCTGGGTGGTGGAAAGCTTTGAGTTACCTCTTATAGGAACCTCCATATGTCTTGCAAAGAGGAAAGTTACCAATGAGATAATAGTAACTTGCTAAAAATTGTTACTGTTAACAACATTGTATATTAATTAGAATTAATCTACAATGCAATTTGTCGCCTTACAATTCCACTCTCACTAGTCACTTAAGTCGCCTCTTTCTAGTCATTTGATCACTTTGACAAAGATAAATGGCTCACTCACTAAAAATGAGACAATAAATACTTAAATATTCCCTTGGACATATGCGCAAAAATACTTAAATGCATTTCGATGGAAGAACCAAGAAGAAAATATGTTTTGTAGTATTTTAAGAAACTAATCATTAAAGTTTAAAAAAAACTACTCCCTCCGATTCATAATAAAAGTCGTTTTAGATACATTTTAATTATTCAAAATAAAGTGTCATTCTTGACTTTGTATGCATGTTTATAACTTTTCTTCCAAAATTAACATTTCATTTCTCTCTCATCTTAATTATACATATCACAATTTCAAGGCAATTTCTCTCACAATTTCATTTAAGATGCTGATTACCGAGGTAATTTTATGTGAGTATTAATAAGGGTATATCTATAATTTTATTAACTTTCTTAATAAGCATGTATTTTTCTAAAACGACTCTTATTATGAATCGGAGGGAGTAGTTATTATAATGGCTAGTTGTAGAGAACTAGTTGACTAATATAGTACATTAGTTAATCAATGTGCATTTAATATACAAAATTTGCTAGTCATTAATTACTGGTTGATCAATAGGTCATATTAGTCGACATATATGTTGACATACAAATGTGCATTAAGTACACAAGATTCATTAGCTATTAGCTATTGGTTGATTAATAGGCTATATTAGTCAATCAATATAGCATATTGGTCAACCAATGTTATTACAAACTCTCGGTATATCAAAATTATTAACTTTAACCTACATTGTTCAATCATTATCCCATATATGTTAGTTAATTGATAAAAATACACATGCAATCAATTAAAATAATTATGTGTTATGCATGGAAAGTTTTTAAGATTATCAAAGTGACTCAATACAAATACAATAAATATTACAAGTTATTTATAGCCTTGATACAATTTAAATGATGCAAACTTTAACATTCCTTAGCAACTTCATGAAATGGTTCTTGATTTATGCATGGTTAGAATTTGCACTCATTTTGCTTTTACAAAAAATAAAACTCGTTAGTAGTACTTATTTTGTTAGCATCAAAATATTGGTTAGAACCTTCCTTGATTCAATAAGAGCAAATGGATTAAATTTGAGATTCCAAAATTCCTCGTATGAAGCTCAAACTCTAATAACTAGTGAAATTTGGGTCTAAGGAGAATTTTTTAAAAATTTTAAGGTCAATTTAGCATAAATGAAAGTTTAAGGACTTAAGTGAACTTTAGATAAAAATTGAAAAATCAAATTTGAACTTTTTCCCTATTTTACATATGTGTTTATCATACCTTTATGATTATTAATAATAATGCATGAGATACATCTATATAAATTTGCATGAACAACTTAAAACCACTAAATCTATGAAGGATATTGCGTAGAATGTAGAGAAAACATACATATAATGAATTTTATAAATACATTAACAACTACAGATAGTTTAAAAGCCATTATATGACTGGATTAAACAAGTACTAACTAAATATTTGTAACAAGTACGAAGTATGACATGTTACTTAACAACCACAGCTATATTTTCAGTGCATATATCAAAGAAGAAAGAGACAATATCTCTAACTTATCATAAATCATGAATATTTTTAATTATAAAAGGAGACAATATTTTTTGAATATAAGAGAAATAATTAAAAAAACTAAGGGTAAAAGATATAGAGATACTATGTAGTTTAAGAAAATTTAATCTTTAACATTTTTTAAAAAAGGACCTAGTTTTTAGTTTTCTACAAAAATCCCTTCTCGTAGACTTTATTTAAATAATAATAATGAAACACATGTGGTGTGAATATTATATGTATACTAATAACTCAAATCAGATTTTAATTTTGATTTAAACCAATTAAACTTAACTTGAATTAATAATTAGAGATAATTAAAATAAATTATTAATTTGTGTTATATTTAATTGATTTGGTTTAACTTTAAGAGTTGGGTTGAATCGCTACATAAGCAACATTTGATTGATGCAAGTGTAATATTCATGTCATGTGTCTTTTGTAGTTATTTTTGAACCAAAATTTAAGAGAATGAGTTTTTTTCTAAATAATTAAAAAAAGGAGTTTTTTTCAAGAATTTTAAAGATTAAGGCGGGGTTTTTTCAAAAATTTCTTAAACTATACGGGAGATTAATTAGTGTCTACCCAAAAATTAAAAATATCTCTAACATATCGTGAACCATCATCTAGTTTACTATTTTTTGTATTCTTCACATTAGTTAATATCTTTACACCCTTTATTCCATGTCATTACATAATTCCCTACAAAAAACTAACCAATGCATACTTTTATAAAAATCAGTAGAGTTTATTGTCTAACCTAATATAAGGTGAGGTAGAATTTGCTTATTAATTTCAGAAGACTTTTGGGACAAGCATACATGAAATTGATTTAAACTGAGCAAGACCATAAATTTAAAAAGATTTTACCAAAAAAGTTTAGACATTTATATGATTTTATTGAATGTGTAGAGTTTGGTTTATAAAGGCAACGACTGCTTGAAGATTTGATTTAGATCACATTTCATAAGCACAAAGTCTAAAGCATTAGAAAGAGGACACAAAGATGACACTAACCCTTGTTCTAGGAAGAAGGAAAGCATATAATAGTCCAAGGCATTCACAAAATCCTTGAAAATTCTTTTCCTTTCACGCTTGATGTGTTTGCAAAAAGAGGCAAGTCTAAATCGTTTCTGTCACGTCCAGATATTCCTTTCTTTCCCAGAAATGGTTCTAAAGAATGTTCCTTCTCCACCAGCCTTGGTCTTCCATTTCGTTCACATAGTTAACTAACTATAAATACCGTTACAAACCCATTATCCTGTACGATACCAACGACCATTTGCTATATAAAAGATCTCCCTCTCTCTTAATTTCACATATTTTCTTGTATAAAATGACTTCTGCACCAGTTCTCAAACGGTCGGAGACAATTGCAGAAAGCATGCCTGAGGCATTGAGGCAAGGCAGGTACCATATGAAGAGATGCCTTTCCAGGTACTTATATATTACAATATTTCTTTTGGATTTAGTGTCTTGCAATTAGTTTTTTTTCTTTTCCTTGTTACACAACCAAGCAAAGTCATTGACATTTTATGGAAATAAAAGGTTTACTGCAAGTGGGAGAAGGTTGATGAAACACCATCATATAATGGAGGAAATGAAGGAATCAATACAAGACAATGTTGAAAGGCAGAAGGTCTTGGAAGGCTTACTTGGTTACATTCTTAGTTCCACACAAGTAAGATTCTCTCTCTCTCTCTCAAATCTGTCTGTCTGGGATTTTATCTGTTAATCATTTATCTAAATCACTTAATCTGCAGGAGGCAGCTGTTGTTCCACCTTACGTTGCTTTTTCTGTAAGGCCAAATCCTGGTTTCTGCGAATATGTTAAGGTGAACGCTGAAGACCTGACAGTAGATGGTATCTCTGTCTCAGAATACTTGCAGTTTAAAGAAATGATCTTCGATGAGACCTGGTATTTAAGTGCAAACACACTTCTTCGGAAACAGTTCTTAATTTTAACGCTGCTGTAATCTCCATAACTCTGGTGCTTGAAATTCATTGAAATGCAGGGCAAGCGATGACAATGCTTTAGAAATAGATTTTGAAGCGGTGGACTTCTCGACCCCTCGACTGACGCTGTCTTCTTCTATTGGAAACGGACTCAACCACATTTCAAAGTTTATGTCCTCTGAACTTACCAAAACCTCCGACAGTGCAAAGCCTCTGCTCGACTACTTACTAACTCTCAACTATCATGGAGAGGTAGTCTCAACAACTAAAAACGAAAAGAAAAATTGGTGGACCATTCTCCATAAAAAACAATTATCGCTAGTACGTATAATGAATTTAATAATGTGCAGAAACTTATGATCAACGAAACGCTAGATACAGTTGTAAAGCTTCAAGCAGCGCTGATCGTGGCTGACCAATTCATCTCTACGTTGCCAAAAGCCACACCCTTTCGGGATTTCCAACAGAGGTCAGCGATATTTTCTCTCTGTTATAACACTAATAAATGTTCATCTGACATTCCTAATAATAATGTCCAAGGTTGAAAGAGTGGGGATTTGAGAAAGGATGGGGAGATACCGCAGGGAGAGTGAAAGAAACAATGAGGCTGCTCTCAGAATCACTGGAAGTTGCCGATCCTGTCAAACTCAACTTGTTCTTTAGCATAATTCCAAATATGTTCAACATCGTAATCTTCTCTCCGCACGGCTACTTCGGCCAGTCTGATGTTCTCGGATTGCCGGACACTGGTGGCCAGGTCTATAGTGGTTCCCATATAAGACCACAACAACAGAATTTACGTACTTTACTTTTCTTAACAAGGAACGAGATCTCGTCTTTTCGTGTGCAGGTGGTTTACATATTGGATCAAGTAAGAGCTTTAGAGGAAGAACTGCTTCACAGAATCAAACTACAAGGCCTTGTAGCCACGCCTCAGATTCTAGTGGTGAGCTTTACATACGTTTAACAAGAATTGCATACCAAGTTTTGGTTTTTGAGAGGATGAATGGCTCAAGTCAATAAAAGCTCTCCCATCTTCTCGTTCTCTCTATTCCAGGTAACACGGCTTATACCAGATGCCCAAGGAACAAAGTGCAACCAGGAGCTGGAGCGAATAATCGACACTAAGTATTCCCACATTCTTCGCGTCCCTTTCAAGACAGAGAAAGGTGTTCTTCCACAATGGGTCTCTCGTTTTGATATCTATCCTTACCTTGATAGATTTTCTCAGGCATGGCACCCTCCGCCTTAGTCTTTTCTCTTTCGACCCTTTTGTTCTCAAACCAATCAACATTCTTGTTTTTGTTTGATGATGTTAATTAACATTAGGACGCCGCTGAAAAGATACTCGAACACTTAGAATGTAAGCCCGATCTCATTATTGGTAACTACAGCGACGGAAACTTGGTTGCTTCTCTAATGGCTGGCAAGCTTGGAGTAACTCTGGTCTGGTCACATCTCAAGAAAATCTCTTTTCCTAAATCACGTATCAGAACAATCATTTTCGTTCTGATATTTATGAGTTGCAAATCTAGGGAACTATTGCTCATGCTCTGGAGAAGACTAAGTATGAAGATTCAGATGCCAAATGGAAGGAATTAGATTCAAAGTATCACTTTTCCTGTCAATTTACTGCAGACATTATTGCAATGAATGCAGCCGATTTTATAATAACTAGCACATACCAAGAAATTGCGGGAAGGTTTGGACTTTGTTTGGCATTACCAGTTTTAGTTATTTGATCTATGTTATTTACTGAAGAACTTTTATTATTTCAGCAAGGATAAGCCAGGACAGTATGAAAGTCATTCTGCATTTACCATGCCAGGGCTTTGCCGTGTGGTTTCGGGCATCAATGTCTTTGATCCGAAGTTCAACATTACAGCACCTGGGGCTGATCAATCTGTCTACTTCCCGTATACAGAAAAACAGAAGAGGTTGACTTCTTTTCATCCAGCTATTGAAGAACTTCTCTACAGCAAAGATGAAAGCAGTGAGCACATGTAAGCATCCAAAAGTTCTCATCCAATAAACTAAGTGTCAAAGTCTAAGGATTTTTTACATTGATGCTTATGCATATACTTGGAACAGTGGTTATCTGGCAGACAGAAAGAAACCAATCATTTTCTCAATGGCAAGGCTGGATACGGTGAAGAACATTGCAGGACTAACGGAGTGGTTTGGTAAAAACAAGAGGCTAAGAGATTTGGTAAATCTCGTTGTTGTTGCGGGCTTCTTTGATCCATCTCGATCAAAAGATAGGGAAGAAATTGCAGAGATCAAGAAGATGCATGCTTTGATAGACAAATACCAGCTCAAGGGGCAGATGAGATGGATCGCAGCTCAGACTGATAGATACCGAAATGGAGAGCTCTACAGGTGCATTGCAGACACAAGGGGAGCTTTTGTCCAGCCTGCACTTTATGAGGCTTTTGGTTTGACTGTCATTGAAGCAATGAATTGTGGATTGCCAACCTTCGCAACGAACCAAGGCGGTCCAGCAGAAATCATTGTTGATGGGGTCTCTGGATTTCACATTGATCCCAACAATGGTGACGAGTCCAGTGACAAGATAGCCAATTTCTTCGAGAAGTGCAAGGCAGATGTTGAATGTTGGAAGAAGATGTCTGCGGCTAGTCTCCAGCGTATACATGAATGGTAGTGGTCACTGCCACCATTTTACTGTAGAAACTGTGCCATTAACGGTTGCTTACCTTGACTTTCTTACAGCTATACGTGGAAAATTTACGCCATTAAATTGTTAAACATGGGATCTATGTATGGATTTTGGAGGCAGCTTAACAAGCATCAGAAGCTTGCAAAGCAGAGATACATTGAAGCATTTTACAATCTCCACTTCAGAAACTTGGTGCATCATTTCCTACTTTTTCAATACTAATACTAATCATTAGAATATAAGGCAATGATTCATCACTTACCTATCTTAATTTATAGGTAAAATCTGTACCCATACCCGCTCATGAAGGAATACAACTTCCATCTACTGCGCCAGCAATACCTGAGGCCACAAAACCAGGAACAAGTGCTCAACAGCCACAATCAATTCAGGAAGCTAAAGCTCAGCCGCCACAAGGGTACGTACTCTGATTCCATGTCCATTGTTTCTTTTTGTCAGTTGCTGTTCTAATTTCTGAATTTGATCCTTTTTAACTCCTGGCTTTGCATATGAAACTTTCAGTTGATTTTTGAATTTTGCTTGCAGGAAAACGGAATTGGGAGGTGAAATTTATCGCGAATGGAGCCCCTGGAGTGTATGGGTCCCCATAATCACTTGTCTTCTTGTGTATTTCCTTCTGATGTTGCTTTCCTGGTTTTTCAAACGGGACAACAGTTTAGAATAAGAGTTGTTAACGAGGTGGTTGCTTTTCAAAGCTCTAAGGCGTATCACCATGTAATGCCATTCCCAAACGCATTTAAAGAATAAATTTGCATAAATGTTTTCTTCTCCATCCCCTCTTTTTCATTTTGGGGTTTCCGTAGGTGTGGTGGAGGCTTCTATTAAGAATGTTTGGTTAATAGAATTTGAAATTGCAGCTTGCTCAATTAGAATTTGAATCTGCTGGATTCCATGAAAGATGTGGAGACAACTGATCTTAAACATGGAGGGTATAGGTTCACATGGAGCAACAAACAAACTTGATATTGGTTTATTCGAAAGAAGTTAGATAGAGCTTTAGTAAATGTCGATTGGATAACCACTTTCTTAGAAAGCAGAGTATATTCTTGGATCCAGGATTCTCTTATCATACTCCCATCAAGGTTGATAAAATATTTAGAAAGGTCAGCACTAAACACCCTTTCAGATTTAATAATTTCCTTGTAATGTGGTTGGTTTTCAAGAAGATATAATCAAGGGACTGGAGGTAGATGCTTGTGGTACTAAGCAGTTCATTTGTATACAAAAGCTATTATATATGAATTAAAGCTATTGAATACTAGAATAGGCAAGAAAATAAAAAAAGGAGATTAAGGAAGTAAGAATTAGACTCTCCTCAATTCAAAAATTACTAGCAATCAATCCTAGTGATTGGAATATGGAAAATGAGGAGAGGAAAGCTATTAAGTATTATATGCTAGCAGTTGGCAATCATTGCTCCTTGATGCATTAAAGAGCTAAAATCAACAGGATTAAGGATGAGGACATATGCACAAAATTAATGATGAGGACATATGCACAAAATTTTTCTTTAATGCAATGTCTAAAAGAAGAAAAAAAATCAATAGAATATGCTCTCCACAATATGATTCTAGTAATATAATATGTGGGCAAGAAGAGATCAGTAAGGAAGCAACAAAATGTTTCAAAACTCTTCTAGAAATGGAGGGGAATTCCAGATCTTGTATGGAGAACCTAAAACACTTTATCTATGCCAAGGTACCTGAAGGAGAAGCTAGTGATCTAATTAGACTTGCCATTGATAATGAAATAGAGGTTGTGTTTTCAAGATGAATGGATCAAAGGCTCTTGCTCCAGATGACCTGAATGGGAACTTCTACTATAAACATGGGATAAAATAGGGAAAACCACTAAAGAAGTTATGCATGAATTTTTCAAGAATGGGGTTCTATTGAAAGAGATTAATAAAACTTACTTGTGCTTAATACCTAAGGTACCTAACCATATCTCCTTAAGTGATTAACAACCTATTTCTTGCACTAATTTCATTTACAAGAACATTACCATAGTGTTAGCAATTAGGCTGAAATCAAACTGAAAATTATAATTAGTGAGAATCAAGGGGCATTCTTAAGTAATAGGCATATTGGGGACAATATCCTAATCTTGCAGGAGCTTTTAAAAGGCTACATAAGAAGAAGTATCCTGCAGAATTGTGCCATTATAATGAATCTCCATAAAGTTTTTGATAATGTCAACTAGAATTTCATTTTGCAAACTTTAGAAGTCCTGAAATTTCCCCAAATATTTATTAAATGGATCAAAGCTTACAACACCGCTACTTCTTTTGGCATTCTGAGTAATTGAAGACCTACTGAAATCTCCAATGGTTCTAAAGAACTTAGGCAAGTGGATCCCCTCTCCTCTTGTTCTTAATCTATATAGAGGTCCTCGCACTTTTGCTGAAACACAAAGTCTCTACAACCCCAAAGTTTAAGCATCACTTCAAATGTAAATTGTTTTCTCTAACAAGTTTATGTTTTGTAGATGTTCATATCTTGTCGAGCAAAGCTAATACTCACTCAGTATCAATAATGATGAGCACCTTACAAAGATTCAAGGAGATATTTGGATTAAGCACTAATCTTCAAAAAAGTACTTCATTCTGTTAAATAATGCACCATACCTCTGCTATAATGTCTAAAGTTACTAGTAGGACTAAATAGGAACACACTCTTTTAGATTTAGGAATTCCAATCTCTTCGAGAAGACTAAGATATAAAGAATGTCTCCCTTTGATTTAAAAATTCAAAAAAGGCTAAGGCCATGGACAAACAGGAATCTTTCTTATAAACGAGAAACCCCAACTAATGAAGTCTATCATTGTGTCTTTGCAAACTTACTAATGCTCTCATATCTTCTTATCAAAAGGGCTATTTAAAAATGTGGAAAGAATGATGAAGCAATTCCTATGGGGCAAAGGGGGAGAGGATAAAAGGGTATCCAAACTGAGCTGGAAAATCATTTGTCAATCAAAGGAAGTAAGAGGGTTGGGATTGGAGACAAAAAGTAGGAGCAACCAAATTTGAATGTTGAAAAGGATATGGAGAATCTTATGTGAAAAAGAATCATTGTGGCTCAAATGGATGCACAGTTATATTCTAAAAGGAAGTAGTTTCTAGTCCTTGAATCCTAAAGATAATTATTCTTTGTTCATTAAAAAATTACTGAAATTAAGAAAAAATTGTTATACCTAATTTCTATTAAGTTTGCTAGCCTTTATATCTTGATTTTGGTTACAAATTTTTGTGTTTTAATCCAAATTTGAAATGAATTGAGTGAAAATGTTGTGAATGTTGCATTAATGTTGAATGAAGTGTTTGTGAATGTTACATGAAAAATAAGAAAACTTATGCATGAAAGAATGAAAGATGGTGTGACTTATGCATGAAAGAATTAAAAATTGGCATACATGCACCTTTGACAACCATTGTCATGGGTACGAAAATTGTCATTTATTCTTCCACTAATCATGTGTCATGCATGCAGGTTTTTGACGGAAGATGAAAGCAACCCTAAACTTAGACTTGGCCTATAAATAAAAAGGATTTAGGGAAAGAAAGGAGGCTAGAATGAAGTTGACAAAACAAAGCCGAGAGGTGGAGGTAGAGGTGGAGGTGGAGAAAAGAAACAGAGAGCAAAACCAGATAAAAAAAGAGAAACAGTTGGGCAAAGAAATACAACAAAGAGTAGAAGCTAGTGTGAGCATCTTCTGGGAAAGAGTGAGCAGAGGTGCCAAAGAGTGAGCAGATTGGCAGAAGACACACCATCAACTCCCTCAGCCGATCAATCCATTTGTTTATTCATCTTATTTTATATCTATTGTATTATTGAATCTGTCTATTGAAATTTATTTACATTGTTAGTTGTTTCATAATTCATTTTAGTTTGTTCACTATTTTATTGCTTTGATACTTCTCTATTATTGTTAACTATGTGATTGAAGTATAGGAAGATGATTAACTATGTTTATTTCATGATGGGATGATTACTTGTTCATGAGAATTAATGTAGCTAATTTAGTCGATTATGTATGATGAAGGGACCATTTTTGTTGTCTTATTATTTGCTATTTTTTCTAAGCTTATTGGATATAATAGGGTGGCTAACCCTCGCATCATTTTGGTATTAAATGAAGGATCGAGAGAAGAAGTTTAATATTATAATAAGAAACAAAAGGTGCTTAGGTAATGAATTAGAAATATATTAACTTAAGTGGGTAATTATTAGTTAGGTTTTCATAATTAATTAGGTGATAAACTTGTCGAATACGAAAGTTAGATTTAATTTATTATTTAAATTGATTTTAGAACCTAGTTGGTAATTTTAGTAAGACAATTATCTAATTAATTAACCTTAGTCATGTATAAGAGATTAAATTAATGAAGTTAATTTCTCAAGAGCTCCCCAAATCAATTAATCAATTCGTTTTTTGCTTCTAGTTAAATTAGTTTGCTTTTAGTCTAATTGCTAAATTTTCTTTAAAACCTTTGACTCAACAAATTGGGATGAAGTGTTTAGGATTCCATATGTTTTTATTTTTATTCAAAGTTAATTTGAGTGAACCAATTTCACCTCCTTAAGATATGACCTTGGGTATTCAACTACATTTACCTCATATACTTGTAAGTAGGATAGCCTAGGATTTTATAACTTATTTTGGCACAACAAGTTTTGGGGTCGTTGTCAGGAAGGTTTTTAGTGTTTAGACTTAAATTAATTTTGATCGTTTTGTCTTGTCATGCTTACATATTTTTCGTGTTATTTCATTGAATTGTTTTAGCAGTTTTTATTACTAATTCAATATTGTCTTTATTTTGCTTATGCAAGGAAGGAGTCAGATAAGAGGACCTCAAAGGGACTTTGAAGACAATCTCTAGGAACCCAAGGCTAAAGATCAAGTGATGGGTGAAAGGCGATCAGTAATAAAGGAGTATGCCAGATCAGTAATTGATACTGCCACTTTGTGCATACATTTGGAAGAGACAAATAGGCACTATGAATTATAGAACATCCACTACAACCTGCTGCCATCCTTCTATGAGGTTCCCAATGAAAACTATTAAAACTTTATTCAGGAATTCTATACTACTCTCCAAACATTTCCTTTGGATGCAATGAAGATCAACTCAGAATGAGATGCTTCTCATACATATTGAAAGATCAAGCCAGGGCATGGTTGATGACCATTTTGTTCGATTCATTGAATACATAGGAGGAGGTGTATTTTATGCTAAAATAAGTTCTAAAAATACCTAGGCTATCTTATTTGCAAGTATACGAGGTAAGTACCTAAGGTCGTCTCTCAAGGAGGTGAAATTGGTTCACTTAAATTAATATTGAATGAAAACAAAAACAAATGCAATCTTAAACATTCTATCCCGATTTGTTAAGTGAAAGATTTAAAGAGAATTACATAATTAGACTAAAAAGTAAAGTGACTTAAATGGAAGCAAAAATGATTTGATCAACCGGTGTGAAAAAAATCTTAAGAAATTAATGTCATTAATTTAATCTCCTATGCATAACTAAGTGGAATTGCTTTGATAATTGTCTTATTGAAATTAATAATTGGGTTTTATGATCAGTTCAAATAATGAACTAAATCTAACTTTCATATTTGACAAGTTAATCATCCAAATTAATCATGTAAACCTAACTACTAAAGACCCACTTAAGTTAATATATTTTTAATTCATAACTTAAATGTCTATAGTTTCTCATTATGATATTAAACTTCTTCTCTCGATACTTCATTTAATACCAAAATAATGCAAAAATTTGCCACACTATTACATCTAATAAGCTCAAAAACTATAGCAAATATGAAGACAATAACACAGTACCTTCCTTATGCATAATTAACTAAATTAGCTACATTATTTATCAAGATTATGTAATCAGCCCATTATGGAATAAACAAAGTTCATCGTCTTTATATGCTTCAGTCCCATCATTAACAATAACAGAGAAGTATCAAAATAATAAACAAAGTGCATAAACCAAAATGGATTTTCAAAACAACAAATGAAATAAGTTCAATAATGCAACAGAGATAAAATAGAAAGAGCTAACAAATGGACTGTCAAGTGAGGACGTTGGCGGTGGGTCTCCTACTAATTTGCTTACTCCCTGGCGCGGCTCTTGCATTCTACCTTTATTCATAATCACCTAAAAGAATGAATGCTCCCACTAGCTTCAAATCTGCCTTATCTCTATCTTCTATTGATATGTGATTAATTGTTGATACATTTAACCCTTCACACTTAGTGACTAATGATATGAAAACTCTTCCAACTCTTACTATAGTGGTTTTAGGTATAATTCAGAACCAAATGAGCTAAAGTGAGTTGAAAGCACAATATTTGAGTCATCTTTTTGAGATTCATACTCACTTGTCTGCGTGGAATAACAAGAAGAAGGATTAGAGAAATAGGAGACAAGAAAATACATGAAGATGAAGAGAAAAGTCATGAGAATGCAAGTCACAACCATGGCACAAAGTGTCATGGGCTTGACTAATGGTGTATGTTATGGCCATGACTTTCCTTACATAGGCATGACTTAATTAGTCACGTCCATGATTCAACATGTCATGGCTGCGACTTTCACACGTATGCTGCCTAAAACCCTAAATTGTGATATAAATACACATGTGACGGCAGAGAGGTTTATGAAATGTTTTGAGAGTTTTTAGCTAGGAAGGAGCTTTGGGAGAGGACGAAGAGGAAGGTACGCTCTCCACCATGAGAATATCCATAGAGGGGTAACTTTTTGATGCTAGTTTAAAGGTAACATCGACGTCGATAACCTGGTTAATCATTCCTTCCTTATATTTATTATTTCTTTCTCTCTTTAGAAGTTGATTATGTTATCCGATGTGTATGGATTTGGGTGTTGTGAAAAGATGATTTTAATGCAATCATTGGATCATTTTATTATAAACCCATTGCTAGAATATTAAATATAATCTATAATTATTATGTTGAGATTCATTTGTAGTGACTAATGGTTCATAATCATTAGGGATAACATAACCTAGATTAAATAATCCAAGCTTGTATGATTATTATTTAGATTGGTCTATTTTTCTCACTCATAAGGCAACTATCTTATTAAACTTAGCAAGCATCTCCTAGGTTATCTAATAGCTAGGGTTAATTAACAAGCTCTTTTTAATTAACTATAACGTAAGGAAAACCAATAGTTCAAAACGAGGTCAAAGAACAACAAATCAATGAAATATGTTTAATTAGGGTTTAAGCTAAGATTAAACCAAAAAATCGAGTCCCTAACAAATTCATCAATTTCCATCCTTACTAAATTTTTTCTTTAAATTGCTTTTGATAGTTTAGCTTCATTTTATTTACTTGTTTGATAAACCAACCACCCTATAACCTAAACATCGTTTAATTTCATTTTAAAAACTTTACACACACTCTTTGTAGGATCTACCTAGAATCATGATATGTGCTTAATTGATGATGAATTTATTCAGTAACACTTAGTGAATATTGATATGAAAGTGCTTAAGATACTTGCTTTGACTCATATGTGATTTTAAACACAATTTGGAAGCGAAGGATCTAAAGTGAGTGAAAAGCACTACATTTGAGTTTTTTTTTAAAGGTTCGTATCCACTTTTCTTTATGTAACAAGAATGAGTAAGATTAGAACAAATAAAGATAAGAAGAAGACAAGAAAAATGAAAACACAAAGAAACATGTTGCTCAAGGCCATGCATGATTTGTCGTGGCTGTGAGACACATCTCATGGCCATGACAAAGGTGTCATGGGCATGACACATTTGTTATGCCTATGACTCATTTTGCATGGGTGTGAGGCTCATGGACCTGAGCCTTAACTAAGATGCTCACGGCTATGACACTATCATGCTCACGGCTGTGACACTATCATGCACACCCGTGAGACACTTAAAGCTCACCTGAACCTGACTTTTTAATATAAAAGTATCGTTTATGAGAAGTAGGGAGGAGGAAAGTTTTGCAGTATTTTTGGGCTGAACCTTTCGGAGCCTTTGGGAGAGAAGAGAGTGCGATGAAGCTCTCAAATATAAAGAGACCCATAGAGGAGTAGCTTTCCTAAGCTGATTTAGAGGTGAAATTGACGCCGACAACCCTGATAAGTGTATTCCTCCTTATATTTGTTTTTCTCTCTCTTATGGATTGATTATATTATCATTTGTTAAATGTTTGGGCCTTGTGTAAGAATGATTGAATGATTTATTTGATTATTTTTATGTAAGAACCCATTGCTAGAATAGAATACAATACGTAATCATTATTTTTCCGATTCATTTGTATCGACTAATGGTTCACAATCATTAATGATAACATAACCTAGGTTAAATAATTCAAGCTTGTGTGATTATTGCTTAGATTGGTCCATTTTTCTCACCCATAAGGTAGCTGCCCAATTAAACTTAGCGTGTGTCTCCTAGGTTATTTGATAGCTAGGGTTAATTAACGATCTCTTCTTAATTAATTATGACCTAAGGAAAAATTGGAATTAATAGACCTCATTGTTAATCTACGACCAATAGTTCAAAGAGAGATGTAAAGACAATAATTTAATGAAATATGTTTAATTGGGTATAGCTCGAGATTGAACCAAAGAACCGGGTCCTAAATAAATTCATTACTTTCATCATTTTTTTAATGTTTCTTTAATTTGTTTTCATTAGGATAGTTTTACTTTAATTTCTTTTCTTAAACCAAAAACCCCTATAACCTAAACACTTATTAATTTTATTTCACAAACTTTACACACACTCTTTATGGGATTGATTTAGACTCACCATTGCTACAGTAATAGGTCTATTTTTTCTGACTAGAGTTACGACACGATATTAATTTTGGTGTCGTTTTTGGAGAGTGCGATGTTTTAGTTTTTATTTCTGATTTTAATTGGTGTTTTGTATATATTTTTGCGTAATTAGTTTCTTTTTAGTTATTTTGTGATCTTTTCATTTTTTGTTTAGTGTTTGTGATTATAAAATTTTTTTGACATGGACAAAAGTTATTTCTTTTATAACTCTTATTCCCAATCCTATAACCAATGTTAGACTGATCAACCTAACTTTAGTTATTGGTGGGATGATCAACAAAATTACTTCCATGATAGTTTGTAAGATGCTCAACAATTCTCATACAAATTAGAAGTTTCTTATCACGATTCAGGTACACCTCTAGAAGAATTTATTAATGTTATGATTGTTAATACTTTACAATTCCAATAGGATGTATAACAATAGTTCCAATAGGATATATAGCAATAGCTTCAATAGGGTATAAAATAACTCCGGTAGGATAGAACGCATGGAATCCATAACGTGGCAAGTCAAATGGGTAAGATGGCAACGAGAATCGACTCCCTAGAATCACAACTCGATGAGGAGCAACCATATCAATCCCTTGTGTACCCAAAGTATGTTAACACAAAGGCTTTACAAAGTGATGAGGAGCTTGAGAATTTTGAAAGCAATACTCAAGGAATTGCTTGTGTGGAAGAATTTGAGGAGGAGCTCGAGGTAGTAAAAGCTATATCTTTTAGCTTGAAGGTAAATACTGAGTTCCATTTTGTTGTTGACAATGAATTTTTACTTTTACCTATCAGGTTTGACAAATTAAACGAGGAAGAAAAAGGTGAAGAGACATTCCAAATATTTCCCCAATGCATGGACGTACTAGAGAAGTTTGAGGATAAGGAAGATAATGAATGAGAATGATTATCAACCAATGCCTTATCCAGAAGAACCTCACGTAGAGGAACCGCATGTACTACCAAAAGATCATAATTGTTTCACGTAAGGGAAGTATGAAGTCGAGCCAATGACCCCAAACAAAGGCGCTTCTTGGGAGGCAACCTAAAGGAAGTAAATTTATTTTCTTTAAACTTTCACATTTAGTTTTTATATGCATGTGTGTTTTTAGTTGTTTGTTTCTTACTTGTTTTTCAAGTTTTCGATCAAAATGAGAGAAAGAATAAAATATATTTTTTTTGTTGCTTCTAGGACTATATAGTCATAGGTAGATAATGAATTGAATAGAGAATTTCATGGAAATCTTAGCATGTACTTTTACTCTTATGGTTATACAATGTGTGTTATGTTTAGAAGAGTAATGACTAGTGGTAGATAAAGTTGATGAGATTTTGAGCCTTATTAAACTGATACATCCATATCAGTTTGATTATCTTTGTTTATGAGTGACCTTCATGACATATACATCCAGACTTTGCTTTGATTTTCTATTCAAAATCACATTTTTATCACATGCATTAATATGGAAATGATTAGGAATTATTTGCTTTTCCAAACTACATTAGCCAAATAGCCTGCCCACTATATGATTTTATTTTTTGATAAGCCCCTTTGATCTTTATTTTCCTTTTCTTTGTATTTTAATCACATTACATGCTTTAACCCTAATCAAACGCCTTTCCCAAGCCTTAAAGCTGGTGGAATATTTATTAATTGATGAGTTTGTTGATATATAAAAGTATAAGTGTGGGGGTATGTATATGTGTAGGTTGGTTATAAAGTTACGATGCTATTTTACGACTTATCATTGAAATTACCATATTGATGTAGTTTCTATTAATTTGCATAAGAGAAAAAAGGGGAAAAAAGAAAAAAAAACAAAATAAAAACGAATAAAATTAAAAAAAAAAGAAAGAAAAAATCTTTAAATAAATATATCAAAGAAAAATGCATATGTGTTGAAAAGTTTTTATGATTAATGCATCTTCATAAAGTTGTATTGGATGGATTATTTGAGTATGTTGGATATGAAGTAGATGTTGTCTTAGAAAGTTCACTCATTGCAGTTCAATGTGTTGTTATCATCAATCCTTATGAGTGATCCCTTTCGATTAGTTATGCTTCATGTAGGTTGTGTATGAGAGCTCGAGTTTGAGTTGTGAAAGTCTTTTTTTTTTCATTCATTATAGTTGATGTACACAATTGCAAGGGAATGTTGATTTTTGCACTTGATGTCATATTGAGTGTTACTTTTGTTTTATTAGCTTTAATGACTTTTATACTACATGACCTAAATACATCTCACCTCACCGTTGCCCACATTACAATCCTAAAAAGTTCTTTGATCCATGATTTTGTATGTTGATAATTATAAATTGCATCAAGTTTTAGGGCATAGTTTGATATGTGTTTAGTCATTAATTCAATCAATTGGTATGTGCTACGTCTTTATTTAATATAAAATAATACTAATAAATAAAATAATAAATTTGTCATATTTTATTTTTCATTATTTTTGATAATTAACTCACATATTTATGTTTTATATGACAATAAATTAAAATTTTATTTTAATATATAATATTACTAATAAATAAGGACATTAATATTTCTTTTATTATTTATAATTTATCTATTAACAAGAATAATTAAGCAAAATGGTCAAATTGAATCATAACATTTTAACTAAAATTTAATTGCAAAAGGACCAAAAAAGATCGAAAGATTGTCATTGAAATTTAAGTTAGACTCGAACATGAATGTTTAAATAAAACTCAAACGTTTGATAAACATTTAAGAAGACCTGTAAGTTAACAGAAAATTAACTATTTCATTAAATCTTTTTTGTATAAATTTTTTTTATTTTTTCTTTTAGACCTTAGAACACGTAGACGATTAGTCTAATATGATATGAGTCCATCTGAAATTAGGGAAAATCACAAGTTTATGACAATATTAAATAACTTACATCAGATACCTAAAGAGAACCTTATCATCAATCTCATGAAACCACTTGCTCCTTTCCAATTGGTAGAAAAAATTTACCATTAGCATAAAAACTCAATAACTAAATAAACACAATCTTCATGATCATAAATTGCCTTCAAACTTATAACGTTTGGATGTCATAATAAACTAGTCATTATTTCAATATCTATTTTATCACTTCTTATTTTATCTAAGTTACCAATACATCCTTTGAAATTGATTTGCATATCAATAACTCCCCATTTTACTTATCTGTGCATTGATAGGTATAGTTTATACTATGTTTTCCTAGGTGTTTTAATGTATTTTTAGGTGTTTATTAGATGATTATCATATATATACGTTTAGAATTGTGTTATTGTGAGTGTTTGTTTACATTTTAAGTGTTTGTGTGGTTTATAGCGTGATTTCAATCTTAATTTTATGTTTAATGAGCTGTTTGATTTGTTTGTGAGTGTTGGAAATCAGATAATTGAAGAACAAGGAAGATGGAAGTTACATGAAGGGTGTCGCAATCATGCATGAGGAGCACAATTGTTAAAGGCATGCATGGGGGTACATATAGGGTCATGATCAGATAAGATAACACTAGGAGCACGATCATGACTCTTATGTCATGATCATGACGGAGAGTTTCCAAGGGTACATTTTTTCATCTATTTTAGGGTTCAAGGATATTTTGGAATAAAACAAAGTGAGAAAACCCTAGACACGATCCCAAGACCCTAAAGCACTATTTAAGAACGTGAAACAAAAAAAATAGAAGTAGTCGTAATTAAAAGTGAGTCAAAAGCTGGAGATCAAGAAGAACATCAAGGAATTCTAGCTTTCCATATCAAGGAGCAAATAGAGTTTTTATTCTTTTCCTTTAGTTCTTTCATTATTCTTGATGTGTAATCTAAATTCTAAGATACTAAACATGTTTATGAATGTCTAAATTCAATTTAGGATTTATTCTAGAATTATTTTGTGACTTTAATTATTGTTGATTTTAATATATATTTAGATGTTTGTGATAATTTTTTATGCATAAAATTGACAACAAATCAAAAGAGTGAGTCAAAAGTAGTCAGTGTTAGATTGTTTAACGAGAGTTGGCAGTTTAATAGACCCATAATTATCAAACTAACAATCATTCGAAGAGAGATCTTATTTGAGAAATTAATTATTTATTAGATAGCTTCAGATCTAATTAAAGATGTTAGGGATTGTTTAATGAATCGAGAGATTGTAAATCTAGAAATTTTGAATTTAATTAGGGTAGATCTTAAAAGAGAGTAATCAATACCTTAGGAAATCTATGATCAAATACATAATTAAATCAACAATAGTAAAGGAATCAAAATAAGGAACAAAAAATATGTCCTAAGTATTCCATCTTGTTTAAAACCTTAAATTGGCTGCTCATTGTTTATTTGCTTTATTTTATTGCTTTATTTTAATTTTTGTTATTTGCTTTTATTAAAATTCAATTTCTTGTTACCTTAGACAAAGTTAGGTTTAAATTTTTAACTCTTGTACAATCCTCAAGGGAATAATAACCTTTTATATTACAAGATATGATTCGTATACTTACGATGTATTGAGAGTTTTATTATTAGATATAAAACTTGCTCAACAAGCATCCTCTGATAACACCAAATTGTCTCTAACTTAACTATTCTCTAAGAACATATCTATCATTTAAACTGGAGGCTTGGATTAATAAACCATCAACCATGAAGATAGATTCTTCACCCAAAACCAAGAACTGACCTATACATAACTCAAAAGACAAATAAATTGACTCTCAATGAAGGAATGGACATGTGCCCTTGTAATCAAAACATTTCACCACCTCTTTTTTCTCAACCCCAAAACACCCAACTTAAGATGACAACAACCTAATAACACCGAAACAGAAAAGAAAGCAAGCTTAACAACTATCTTCCTCTTCCCTTTTTCACTCAAAGAAATGATTGCCTAACAATAATGTGTGATTTCATATCCAAGAAATGAGAGGTTAAGGAGTGGGAAAATAAAAGGAGACAAAGAACAGTGAGTGACATAGTAAGAATCGAAACACTCCTCTTTTCAAATCCTTTGACTTTAAACCAAAAAGTTTAGTAAATTTAAGGGTATTTTCGTAACTTCAGATGGACCCCATGCCATGTCAAATTAATTGTTTACATGGCATTGAGGTCCAAAAGAAAAAATAAAACTTTTCATGTAAGAAAATTTTAACAAAAAATTAATTTTTTGTTAAATTAACAGTCTTCTTAAAGGTTTATTAAATGTTTGAGTTATATTTAAATATTCAGAAATGTTTGGGTCTAACAAAAATTTCAACAAAAACCTTTAACTCTTTTTTAATCCTTTCTTCAAATATAATTTAAACTTAAACATTTTGACATGTTCAACATAGAACTACTTAACTTCTTTATTAGTTTTCTATTACAAAAATAACATATCTTCCTTTTTTGGTGGATCTATTATATGTATATCCTATATGATAACTTGAGCCCAAAAAATATTTAAAAAAAATAAAAACAATAAGTTTTTTCTTTCTCTCCACTCTTTTCTTTTTGTCTGTCTCTCTTTCTTAAACTTCTCTACTTGTGGTTTCTTCTCTCTTTCTTTCTCAACCTTTGTTTCTTTAACTCAAGAAAGAAGCAATTTAATTACTAATAGACAAACAGTTCACACTACATATGCAAATGTGATTCCAATATAGAGGGAAAGGGGGAAAGAAAATTCAAAGCATGCCTAAGTCTTGCAACTATTACAATAGCATTTGCTACCTCCTCCACTTCTTGTTGATTTTGTTGTTATTATTATCTTACTTCCCAACTCATGATGATATTCTTCCATTCGAGTCAGGAATGATGACAAAACATTATATCTTTCACCTGTGTCACTTGAAATGCTAGTTTACTTTTCCAATAACATTCCTTGATACCTTTCAATATCATTTTTTTTCAAAATTCCCATATGTTTATTGCAGCCATCATCCTTCCTTTTTAAAAATTGCCTCTATATTCACTTGTTGCATTCGATAACTCCTTTATTATAGGTAGTCCTTACATCATGAATGAACCTATAAGCTTTAAGAAGTTTTCTTACACTAGTGAAAAATGCATTTAATTGTTTGTCTCTTAAAGTTTTTTTTTTGAGAAATTTGTACCTATGCAACAAGTTCCATTCTTTGATGCTTATATAATATGACAAACTTGTTATCATTACCATTATTTCTTCTTGTTGTTGATTAATATCGTCTCTTAAACGAGCTTGTAATTTTAAGTCTAAATTCCTTTTCATCAATTTGTAAGCACAACCCCATATTCATTTTAGACGAAAAAGGAGAGAAGAAACTATAAATAAAGAAGGTAAAGAAAAAGACAGAGAAAGAAGAGAGAAAGATAAAACCTTACTACTTTTAAAAATCTTTTAATATTTTTAAGCTATATCTGTCATTTAAAATATACAATTAATAAGGGGATATATAAAAAATATCAAATATACTTTTTAATAATAAATGATTGATAGAAAAATTAAATTGAAGTTCAAATTCAACATTTATAAAATATTAATGTTCTTTATTTAAAAATGTTTAAATTTAATTAAAATTTAATAAAATATTAATTTACAATCTAATTCTTTTGCTTAATAATTACCCAAAAATTTGCACAAAAACAACAAAATGTTTTTATATTTTATTAGAATAGCTAACATTAATTACAAAATATCATCATCATTAATACTCAGTTGAAGTCTTGCAAAACTATAAAATTTAAAGAGGTCTAAAAATTATTGTGTGGTGTTATGTGCTTGGGTCATGCATGCTTGCTGTCATGACCAATCTTACTCTTGACAGTTGCTTGATAGGTTTTTCTTATTAAGTAAGTCTAATAAAACTAGGTCATAGGTGGTTGAGTTTCATTAGGAAACTAATACTAGTTGTTATGGTTGTTTGTTTTGTTTCCATCAGTATAGGTAGTGGAGTGGTCCACTAATTGTTAGGTTGTTATTGGTTTCCATATTTCATGTTAGTTTGGGTGTTATAAATTAGCACAAGATAATTCAATAAAGAGGTGTGCATTGATCAAATCTAATATCTCCTTCTGATACTCTCTTTCCTTACTAAAATATTCCGTCTAAACTCTAACTTTCCTAAAGTGCCATATCAATTGATATCAGAGTTGGTTGTGATGGAAACCTGAACCAAAGCAACAACTGGCCTAAAAAACAAAGTTACTAAGTTATTCCAAAAGCAAGAAGCTGTCCTAACTCAAGTTAGCGATAACTACGATTAACTAAAGTCTTGGGTGGATAACAACTACGACCAGTTGAGTGCAATGATGCAGAACCTTACCAACGAGTTCATAGCATTCAGGATGTCTGCACGCCCAATCGACAAAATGTCGAGGACAATTCGTTTTTTAGTACTGGTAGCTCAAATACACATCAAAACCATTCCAAATTGTCTAGCTTAGACCCTCCTAAGCATCAACCAAAACTACAGCTTCCACATTTCGAGGGAGATAATCCATAGGGATGGTTGTTCTATACCGCACAATATTTCCAATACCATGAAATACTCGAGGAATAGAAATTGCCTATAGCTTCATTCCATTTAGATAAGTTAGCCCTACAATGGTATGAGTGGTATACAAAGATCAAGAGACCCCTGTCCTGGTTTGAATTCAGTTGTGCAATCCTAAAAAGATTTGGGCCAATGGATTGTGAAGATTAAGGGGAAGCCCTATCTTGACTGAAACAACATACTATTTTAGAGGTATATCAAGAAGCATTCGAACAGTTGTCAAACCATATGGACGGCTTGCCCGAAAGCTTTCTTGTTAACAGCTTCATTGGTAGCCTAATGGATGATCTACGCCTAGATGTGGGGGTGAACAAACCACGGACCCTGCCTGACGCCATTGGTTTGGCACGTCTTACTGAGGAAAGGTACCAAAATCCTTGCCGATAAAATTTTGATTCGTATACTATCATAAATATTAACCCAATATCAATTCCGGGGGTGTTAGGACCAGTTCCAACTCAAAAGGGAGGAGCACCAAACTTCTGCCGACTTTTTGCATAAGAGGCAAAAGAGCATAGGGATAAAGGCCTCTACTACTATTGTGATTAGAAGATTGCTCTTGGTCACCGGTGTGCTCGACCACAAATGGTCATGATTGAAGGAGCTGAGGATGAGGACTCAGCTAAAGAAGAAGAAGAAGTAGAGGAATACAACCAAGAACCTAAAATTTCTTTCTATGCCATCACCGGTTCACAACATCTGGAAGTTATTCGAGTTCTGGGAAAATTTAGGAACAAGCAATTTATGGTACTTATTGATGGCGGAAATACTCATAACTTCATTGATTAGACAATTACAGTAAAACTTTGATAAATGAATATTCGATAAATTAATAACCTCGATTAAATAATAATTTTCTCTGGTCCCGACTTGGGCCAATGGGATAAAATAATAACCTCGCTAAATGCATAAGATAATAATTTAAAAAAATTCCTTGAGGCCCATTGAAAATATAAAATAATAATTCATTAAATAAGTATAAAAATTACATATATAA
>JANZLF010000007.1:6456962-6484869 GCA_026546835.1 Erythroxylum foetidum | reverse complement strand
CATCAGTCACTATATCTCTAACATGTGAAATCACAATGCACATCAGGGTTTATAATGTGCCACCAACATGCATATGAGCCATTACTTTTTCTATGATTTCCAGGCATGTAACCAGAGTGCTTGAGACTTTCAAAACTAAGATACAATGGAGATGGAAATTAATAAAAGAGCACATGTGTTATAATTGTCAGCCACACAATTGCTATCTGGACTCCAAGAATGCAAATGCAATATAAAGTAAAAGAACCTTGAAAACATTAATCGTCTGAAAAAGCAGATGATAAAGGTCATTTAAACCTCTTAGGAAGAAAAAATTGGAAAAGAGGAAAAATAGTACATGGAAAGCTTAAAAGAAAACCATAGTAGTATAGATCTTCCAATAACTAATACAAAACCTAATACAAAACCAAACATTAAGGAGATAAGCAACAAAACAAAGTGTCAAACCTCAGGTTTCAAATCATTGACGGAGGAGCAGGGAGCAGGGACGCACGCGGAAGCACGCACCACCAGGACGGAGGAGGAGGCTAACCCACGGGAGACGAGACGCACCACAGACGAAGGAGCAGGGAGCAGGGAGCCAAGGACGCAGGCGGAAGCACGCACTAGGACGAAGGAGGAGGCTGACCCACGGGAGACGAGACGCACCACAGACGGAGGAGGAGAAGGCAGAAGACGAACCGACAAGACGCACCACGCCACCACGAACGGAGGAGGAGAAGGCAGAAGACGAACCGAGAAGAAGAACCGAGAAGATGAACGACAACCGAGACGACGAGAAGACCAACGCAGAAGGCAGAGGCGACAGGCGAGAAGAGAAGGCAGAAGGCGGTTCCAGTCCGGAGAGAAGAGAAGGCTCCGAGATTCGAGAAGAAGAATCGGGATTCAAGCCCTAATTTTAATCCTATTTCAAACTAATTCGGGTAATTCGGGTAACCCGAATTTTTTCTGGGTTACCCGTACCTTACCCGAAATATTTCGGGTAATTTTTGGTCCAGCCCGATTTACCGAATATTTTCCATTTTCCTACCCGAATTACCCGGCCCGGTCCGACCCGAATTATGCTCACCCCTGCTCTCCTTTAGATATTCTCCTTCTTTATTACAATATTCCGTCTAAACTCTAAATTTCCAAATGTACCATATCATGGGGTTTAATTACAAAGTAAATTTTCAGAAAAAGAAAAACATTAATTACAAAGTAAACCGGACGCTGGCATATGCCATTCAATTTGAAAGCGTTATACGTACTTACTAGAGTGGAGGAAACAGTGTGAGAGATGAACAAAGGAGGGGCAACCTATGTTAGCAACAGTAACGCTTTGGGTCATCGTGGCCTCAAGCCTCTCTTTCCTACTGCTACTATTTGTCTACCACACCGAACCAAAGCGGAACTGGAGGAAATCAGAGTGTGCACCAACCGCACTTGTCGGCGACAGGGAGCTTTCCAGACACTGGAAGTCCTAAGGGCACTTGCTCCTCCCTCCGTCTCCGTCAACTCCTGCGGTTGCTTAGGCATCTGTGGTTCCGGTCCCAACATTGCTCTGCTTCCCGATGCCGTCCTTGTCAGCCATTGCGGCACTGCTGCTCGAGCTGCGCAGATTTTCAGCTCAACCGACGAAGGAGATGCCGTTCGCCGGACGTTGGATGCACTTTATCTCAGACAGAGAGCGCAGTCAGAAATTGAACAGGCCAATTTCTCCCTCGCTAACGATTTACTCTCTCAGGTATATTTCATTTTAAAGTTTTGTAATTGGTATTGCATTCTCTTATCTTTTTAGCAAAAATATGATCTTTGTGTAGTTTCAATCGTTATCCTAAATTTAACTTTCTTCACTTTTTTTTTTAATGTTCCGGTAAATATGGAAGCAACTAAGTTTGGGATGAAAACTATAATTGAAAGTTGAAACCTCAGTATCACTGTTTTGTTTGTTAATTATGCAGGCCATAGATCTTAAACCATTTGGTGGTCTCCATATCATATACAGATACAGGTATGTTAAACCTGTGATCGTATCTCAAGAAATTATGTACTTTCTACATTGATGTTTACAAAATATGGTGAGATCCATGGGAGAAAATTTATTAACAGGAGTGGAGTGTAAATCAACTTTTTTTTTTAAAATTTCTATTCTCCAATCCAGCCACAAAACTTTTGTAGTAATATCAAATTTTCATTTAAGTACTCAATTTGAGAAATTGAAGGACCATTAGAAGTGGCACTTCCAAAATCTTAAAAAAATTTGAAACTAGAAACCTGATACTTTAAGGAAAAATGTTCTCTTTTTGGTGTTAGCAAACTACTTTTCTAATTATTCCCATTTTTTCCTGGTAATTATTTACATATGGGTGTCCTCTTATATTATAGCACTCAATTTAATGAATTGTAAAGTGGACTCTAGATTCATCATAATAATATCTTAAATACAAAATGTATTTTCTGCTGAATATTTCAACACCTTAAGACACTATTTTGCATAAGATAGATTGCATCATATCTTCATTACATCCTCGCAGGTTTATGGCCTTGCATGGATGCTTACATTGTGCTTTCCATTCTATATATTTTTTTAAGCCTCCATTCTATACTAGATTTTTAGTCTGATGTGTTACTTTAGATGATACTTGAAAATCAAGATAATTCTTTAGGTCAATTTAGATGTGCATTTGTTTAGAAGTTTCTTTTTCAATGCAATATAAAATATCTCTAATTTATTTTTGAATTGAGTAGAATTTGAAATTCAAATAATTAGGTCCCTTGTAAGATTGACCGTAGGAAACTATTTGGGGGCTCTCGAAGATGCCAAAGAGGCTTTGACACAAGCTCCAAAATATCTTGAGGTGAGCTTAATTTTGTCATTTAATTTGTAATGTATCTCCAATACAAAATCCAACCTATTTTACCATCCAAATGTTTAAATCTTTAGTTACATTCCTAAAACTTTATTTCCAATAAAGTAAATGTAGGCATGTCCCGTTAAGTAAATGGTTCCAATCTTCAGTTACACACCAAAACTTTATCCTCCAGCACTAGAAATAGGAATATTGTTTTACACATTGATTGCTTTATGATTGCTCCTTGTGGTCTATATCTAAAGAAATAACTCTAAAGCCATGTCTTATCAATTGTAATTTTGTTATTTCTCTGGATTCCTATTTGTTAGGGATATATGTGTGAAGGTGATGTTTTCATGGAAATGGAAGAGTATGATGCAGCTAAGAAGTCGTATTCAATGTGTGTAGAGATAGATCCTTCCATTTGTCGTTCCAAAACATTCAAGGTATTTGTTAACGTCTGACGTTCTCTGATGCTTAAGAATTGATTATGTGTTTTTTTGAAGCTTCCATGGTTGCATGTTTTTACAAGTTATATGTGTTGGTCGTTTTCTCAAATCAAATTCCTAGCTTTCTCCAAAAATAATTATTTTACATTCTTACTCTTGAGAAATTAAGGGTAAAAGACATGAAGCTTTCTTACAGTATAATTAATTAAAGAACCCTAATTTTTATAATTATTGAAAAGACTCCTTATGGTCCTTACTTTTTCAAAAAACCCCTCCTCTCGAATAAAATGCACATGACTTGAATAAAATAGACCTATCAATCAAATGTTGATGACATGATGACCCAATTGAATTCTTAAATGTGATATGAACTAATTAACCTGATCTAGACCAATAATTTAAGATAAATATAATAAATATTGATTTGGTTCGGGTTAGGTTTAATAGTTGTGTTGGGTCATTATGTCAACATCATTTAGTTGGTCCATGTCTGTTGTTTATGTCATGTGTATGAAATTTAAGAGGAGTTTTTATTAAAAAATTAAAAACGATAAAGAATTCTTTCAATAATTTAAATATTATGCATTTTTTCAAATTAGTTAAGCCACAAGGAGGCCCGTATCTTTTATCCAAGAATTTAATAAATTTATAGGAGCAACAACTTGGAATTTGTTAATAAAAGATTGAACGCATAAGGATTTGTTTTTGTTGTTCTCGACCTATTAGGATTTGGTTATGTTGTCATATACCCGTTAGGATTTGTTTCTGTTTTATTTTATTTTAATTTTCCTTGTTAGGCAGGTTTTCTTGTGTAGCAAGAAAAGGAAATAAGTTTGATTTAGAAAAGGATTTCAATCAATCCTTTTCACACTAGAATTAGGACTCTCATGTGCCACTTTAGGGGTATAAAAGGGATGGTTAACAGATGCTTTAGGGAACTAAAAAAATTACCTTTAATAAAAGCTTCTACAGGAAATTTTCCTTAGAGAAACTGTCTTTCTCTTGTTGATTAAATCCTAAGTTTTGTGCTTGGATTTGGTTCAAACATTAATCTAAAATCTCTACTTAAATGCTTCCGCTGTGTCAGTTGGTATCGGAGCTTTAAATCCAATTTTTCCTGGTGCCTTGCCTCAGTTTTGTTTCTGTCCCACACCTTCCAACCCATCTTCCAACCCTACAAAAACCCATAAAATTCACCCAAAACCCAGAAAAGTCAAAACAAGCGTTTTCAATTTTGACCAACCAGTATAAATGGTTGATCAAGGAGATAACCAGAGATTTGACGAAGTTTTGGAAGCTATTAAGGGATTAGCGACTTCTAATCATTAGGGCCTTTAATCAAGCTAATAATGGAGGAATACCAATTAATGGAGCTCAAGGCAGAGGTTTATCTCAACCCCAACCTATTCGCAGGCCTGATCTTCCAAAGAATGCAGAAAATAGGAGAGCTCAAGGTGATCTTCCAAAGAATGCAAAAAATAGGAGAGCTCAAGGTTAGAATCAGATGCCTCTTATGGAAGATAGTTCGGATGAAGAAATTCTAGACCAAGACCAACCAAGAAGAGGCCAAAGGGATAAAGATGATTACAAGATTAAAGTTGAAGTCCCTTACTTTATTGGAAATCTAAGCATTGAATGCTTTCTTGATTGGATTGATGAGGTGGAAAGTTTTCAAGAGATGATGAGTGAGAATTGTGGGCTATAAATTAAAAAGTGGTGCGAAAAGTTTGGTGGAGTAATGTTCAAAAGAATCAGGAGAGGAATGGAAAACCACCCATCAGATCTTGGAGGAAATTGAAACAAGCCCTTTTCCTTAGATTTTTACCCCCTGATTATAAGCTGCACTTATTTGATCTTTATCAAAGTTGTGCCTAAGGTTCTAGGAGTGTGGAGGAGTATCATTTTGAGTTTTTGAGGCTGGCAGCACACAATAATCTTGAAGAATCCGACATGTAGCAAGTTTCAATGTATCTTAGAGGATTAAGATCACCCATAAGTGAAAGGCTTAGAATGCACCATATTTGGAACATAGAGGAGGCCTCCAATTGGCCTTGAAAGCTGAAAAGATGGAAAAGGCACCTAAGAGGTTTGAATACCTTAGGAGAATGTTGAAGACTAGGTTCTAATAGGTTCCAGAAGAAATTTAGCATGTGAGGGTTTAGGGGGGAATCTTGTGAGAGTTAGTTACATGACAAGAATAAAAGGATGTAGAGGGGGAATGCATATTCATTCGGTTATGATATAGGAATTGGTTATTGTAGGGAGGTTGCTAGCCCTCGAAGCTAGCTATTGTGGAGGTTGGCTAACCTTCGAAGTTTAGCCGGTTGATATATCGAATACACTGAGTTTCTCTTATTACTCTATTCTTCTCTGTTTTTCCTATTGTTTTCTTGCTTGAGTTTCTGGTGTTGAGGTTGATTGCCGGTATAGTGACTGTTAGGATTTAGGTCTCTAACAGAGAACAACTCAACAAATTCCAAACAAAGTGGTAGGAAAGGGGAAAGCATTAGCTGAAACAATACTCAACAAATTCCAAACAAAGTGGTAGAAAAGGGGAAAGCATTAGCTGAAACAGTGAAAATCGATAATGCCCCGAAAGATCTAAGAGTGGACAAAAGGAAGCCTTTTGAAGGCTGCGGCAGTAGCAGCAATAGCAGTAGCAGTAGCAGTACCAATAGAGGAGTTCCTATGGAACCCTCATGCACCACCAAAAATAGACTTGTTATAAATGCCAGAAGCCTGGACATATCTCTACTAATTGTCCTAAGAGAAAGATGGTCAATGTTGCTGAAAGAGGAGACTACCTTAATGAAGGTGAAGAAGATTTGGAAGAGCTTCAAGAAGAGGAAGAAGAAGAATAAGAAGAGAAGTTTGCTAAAGAAGTTGCCGAGGACAGAGTTAGTCTAATGTAAGGAAGATACTTTGTTCATCTAAAACCGAGGAGCCATATCAAAAGAGAAGCATTTTTAGATCCTTCTACACTGTTAATGGTAAGGTGTGCAACTTGATTGTAGACAATTTATTTAATTGCAATGATGAGAGTTTAGTGGCAAGAAAGTTAGTGGATCACATGAAGCTTCCTACTGAAAAACATCTTCATCCCTACAATATTGGTTGGCTTATTGAGGGGCTAGCCTTGACAGTAACTAAAGTGTGACAAGTTCCTATTTCAATAGGAAAATCTTACAAGGCTACTGTTTATTGTGATGTGGTTGACATGATTGCAAGTCATATACTCCTAGGAAGGCCATGGCAATTTGATGTGGATATTACTTATATAGGAAGAGATAACAGAGTTTCATTCCAATGGAAAGGCAAGAAAGTGACCATGCTGCCCACAAATGCACCCTTTGATATGCCGAAGATTTTTAGAGTGGAGGGAAAGACGTTGTTGACCTTTAGTGGGCAAGATTTTGAGAGGGAAGTTAAGGAGACTCGAGAGGTTCATGTCTTAGTAGTAAAGAACCAATTATTGGAGGAGAAAGAGGAGGAGAATGGAGCTAATTCAGATTTGATCCAGCTGCCTTTGGAGGAGTTTTCAGATCTGGTCCAGTCCAAATTACCTAATGAATTGCCTCCTATGAGAGATATTCAACATCACATTGATCTAGTACTAGGAGCTAAGCTTCCTAATCTGCCCCATTATAGAATGAACCCTAAAGATGTCGATATTCTAAGCGAACAAGTGGAAGAATTGATGAAAAAGGGCTTGATCTGAGAAAGCATGAATCCTTGTGCTGTTCCTGTACTTTTGACACCCAAGAAGGATGGACCGTGGAGAATATGTATTAATAGTATAGCCATTAACAAAATTACCACGAGATATCGATTTCCTATTCCTAGATTGAATGATATGCTTGATCCACTTTGTGGTTCTCAGGTGTTCTCTAAACTTGACTTGAAAAGGGTTATCACCAAATACGGATTAAACCTGGGGATGAGTGGAAGACCGCATTTAAAACAAAAGAGGGGTTATATGAGTGGCTAGTCACGCCCTTTGGGTTGTCCAATGGCCCTAGCACTTTTATGAGACTCAGGAACCAAGTGCTTGGACCTTTTAATGGAAAGTTGGTGGTTGTTTTTTTTGATGATATCCTTGTCTATAGCAGAACAGTTGAAGAGCATCGAGAACAATTGAGGAGAGTCTTGTCTATTTTACAACATAATAAGCTTTACCTGAACTTGAAGAAATGCAGTTTCTTGACTATCAAGTTTCTGTTCTTGGGGTATGTGCTTAGTTCTGAAGGAATTCATGTGGATGAAGAAAAGGTTAAGGCAATTCGTCAATGGCTTGCCCCTAAGAATGCTAGTGAGGTTTGATCTTTTCATGCGCTAGCTACTTTCTACAGGAGGTTCATTAGAAACTTCAGTTCAATTATGGCACCTATTTCAAAATGCATGAAGGGAAAGTTTGGTTGGAATGATGAAGTTGAGAAAAGTTTTGCTTTGATTAAGGAAAAACCTATCCTAGCCTTATCGGTTGTTCATCTAATAACTTAGAACATTCAGTAATAAATTCTTGTACATCCTGCTGATTATATGGTATATTATTTTTAATAGTTATTTCTTTTAAAGGGTCTTTTAATTTGATTTCAATTAATTGATTATTAGTATTTTTCAAAGGATGAAGTGGATTTTCGCTACATACTTTATTAATTAATGTAATTTCATTTTGTAGGGTAAGGTTATTTTGAAGAAAAAACTATAATTGATCAAGTTTTTTCAGTTATAGTTTTTGAGTTTGATAATAACGTGTATGGTAAATGGGAATTTTTAGAATAATAGAATTTTAATTTAATGAATTAATTATCAGGGTTTTTAATGTTATATAATGTAAATATTGACAGAAGGGATTATATAATTTCAAAAAGTTGTTTCCTAAGATTAAGGGTAAACCTGATTCTTGTTGATATATGGATGGTACTGTAAACGCATAATTTTCTATAATAATATTATTATAGTAACTTACATACCAAATATATTTTACACTGCCATCGGCTATTCTAATTTGTAATGGTTTGTTTAACTTTTTCCAATTTGTTAATGATGTTTCAGTAGCTATGCAAATAGTAGCTCTTGTATCGATATATACATTAACTTTTTAATTCTGAATAATCACTTAATAAAGGTTGTGTTCGGATTCGTTTATTGATTCTAAATTTTGAAGTTCATATTGATAGAATGAAGAAATTGTTGAATCTGTTTTGTAATCTGATTCTATAGGTTCTAGTTTATATTGTAATGCTGAATTTAAAATATTGATTTTTTCTTTGAATTTATTTTGGTTTCTTTTAGGGCAATTATTTACATAATGACCTTCTTCTTTACGTAATGACCTTCTTCTTCTCTCTCCTTAAGGATATTAAGCCTCTTTGTATTTTTTTACCTTGTCTATGTTAATAGGCTTTAAAATTATCTTCTTTCTATGAAATATAAACTGATAGGTGTTAGCTTTTCCATGCTGCACATCTCAATCATAGGGCCATGGTTGCCTAAGTAAAATATGAGATACTTTCATAGGAATGACATCACACCAAACAGGGTCCTCATGTATTCCTAATTTGAAAGACAACAAGCACCTTCGAGCAATTGGTATAGTACTATCATCTACCCAAACAACTTTGTAGGGATTTGGATGTCTTTCTGTGAGTAAATTCAATCACTTAACCATGTTCTCAAATACTACATTCATCCTATTTCCTTCGTCAATGATAAGCTTGCATATTTTATATCCACATCTAATTTGAGTAAAGAAAATAGCAGTACGAAACCATTTTTCTTGTTCTTCCACTTTAGGGGTGGTAAGTATGCATCTCACTATATTAAGATTTTTAGAACTAGCTAGTTCATTATTAGAGTCTCCTTCTAACTCCTCTCCTGCTTCATGCTCAGACATATGCTCATGAAATTCTTCCTCTTCTCCCATCATAAGCAGACTTTTATTAGGACATTCATTAGCAAAGTGGCTCCTTCCATTGCATTAGAAGCACTTCTTGTCATTGCTGCCTCCTTTCGTCTCAGTCTCAACTATGACTTTACTTTTTAAGTTAAGCTCCTTGAGAAGTTTTGTTGTTTTGTGGTGCAAATTTTGATGCATTGGGTGCTGGTCTGAAGTTTTGCACTATCGCTATTCTTTTATGCCAAACTCCCTGGCTTGACTTCGAAACTGTTTAGTTACTTCTTAAGTATTGTTCCGTTCTTAAAGCCAAGTGACATGCATCTTCAAGGCTATAAATCTTTTGGATTATCAACTCCTTGTGAATATTTTCCATTAAGCCATTTTTGTAGTGAGATATAAGTTGTTCTAACTCTATCCCTTCGTATCAAATTTAGAAAGTTCATCAAATATTTTCGTATACTCAGTTACGAACATAATCCCTTGTCTAAGGGTTGTGAGTTGATCGTCGAGATCTTCCTGATAGGGAAATGGTAAGTATTATCTGATAACTTTAGCTTCATCTCTTTGTTGGTTGGCCTGTTTTTCAAAGTCTACCCACTATCGATCTCCACCAGATTTTAGCGTGTCCAACTAGCTTCATCTTTGCTAGTTGAACTTTCCAATCTTTTGACATGTGTTATCTGTCAAAGAAATCTTTCATTGATGTTGTCCAGTGTAATAAGGCTTCAACACAAAACTTTCTTAGTAATGTCATTAAGTTGGTTGTGTTTTTTAACCTATCGTGGCATTTAAAGGTTTGTGTGCACTATCCACGTGTTACTGGTTGGTTTCTTTATCTTTGATATCTTAATATTTTTTTGATTTTCTAACCCTATTTGCTGTTGATTAGTGTCAAATTCTTTGTTTGGGATTCCACTTTCTCCACCTTCACCATCAAGCGTAGTTTTGTTGTCTGATATTGTTTTCTGGACTAGTTCTTGAAGCACCTTGTGGTCGAGGGTCATATCCAATTTTTCTATAACTCTTAGAATTATTTTATCTCGCTACTAGTTACTGAATATTCCTCTATATGTCATTCGGCTACATGTCGCCATTGTGAACCAATGCTCTAATACTAAATTGATGTAGGACAAACAGAAAAATTATTAACTAATAGCTAAAACTCACAAAATTAGAAATATGACTAATATAAGGTTAGTATTTTAGGGTTTAATATGCTGGAAGATAGGGTTTTGATTGCTAAAATCTTATGGTGAACACAAAGAATAGAAGGTAAGAAACTAGGAATTATTCTTAGGATCTAAGAGTCGCTCTTAGAAGGAAGAATCACACTGTTTGGTTAAAAACTCAGTTTGTAGAAAAATTTCAGATTGCTTATTCTTGAGGAAGAGTTGAATACATACATATATATAGTTCTTAGAACCCTTGTTCTAGCAAGAAAGGGTTCGTAATTTAAATCCTATTATAATAGAAATTCTGTAAATCCTATACAACTATGATAACACGTTTAAAATAGAATAATATACGCTACTACTTCTTATTTAATAAGAATCTTAATACAGTCTATATTTTAGCCCTTATTTTTTATGTTAGCTCAATTCTTGATTCTCATTCTACCAAATTAAAGCTTGTGGTTAACTAATCTTTTCACTTTTATTTCTTTTATAGACTTTAAGTTCTTTTGCATCACCTACTAGGAGTTGCCCATTACGTATGACCTTGCCATTAGCATCACTCTTCATGCTTATTGTCCTTGGGGTTATAGGCCCTCCAAATTTCACTTGCCAACATTGTATTAGTGGAGGTTTGCTCAACAACAATCTTATATCATGCTTAAAGAGCTATAGTTTTGAAAATAGTTAGTAGTTGATTAATAGTGTTTTTATAGGTATATAAAGTAGTTCACCTCTCCTATGATCAAATTCTCTATGAGATTTTCCTTATTAAAGTAACCATTGATGTCTCTAAAGCACACATCATATACACTTGGATAACTACATGCCACAAACATGTTACTCTCACTCAATTATTATGAACATAGCCCCCAAAGATATTTAATTCATGTAATGCTAAAATTACTGTAACCTCTACATGTGTATTTTGCAATTCTATCTCAATTCAATGAGTTAAAAGCTTGTAAACATCAACTAAAAAAATTCAATAATCATAACAAATAATTAATCAAATTGCATAAGCCTAGAAACCCTAATTGATATATGCTACCTGTTATTCGTATGGAATGTACCTTAAATCTTTTTCTTCTTGTGAAAATTGACCTAATGCCACTTGAATCACCACCTTTTGTATTGAATATCACTAAATCACCCTTCTTTAATTTATCTCGTGTTTCTATTGCCTTTTCTCACAATTCCCTTTTTGTTTTACATGAAGTTGTGGGCATAAAGTTAACAAAATTGTTTTTAAAAACATTTTGTCAAAGAGTCTGGTTCAATATAAGCTCTTGATGTCCTCTTATAAAATGTGAATATTTATCTCATCTTTGTATAACCTCTTGAATCATCTCAATTTGATATTGTCATAAAAAAATTATGCTTAAGATATTGAACAATATTCGATTACGACACTATATTGAGTTAATATGCTTCTTGACCATTCCTTCTTACTTTAAATAGTATATCCAAAATTAATTAATTCTACAAATTTTGGGCAAATATCAAGCATCAAATGTATTTCCAATTTTAAATGACTCTCCTGTCCAATTTTATCAGATCACCAAGTATCCATATGAAGAATACACGTTAAACGTCAATTTTATGCAAAAAGACAAAAGTAAAAAATTTTCTAGGCCTGATTTAGTAATAGTCACATTTTCCTTCATTTGTCTCTCTATATCTCTATATTTTGGCCCTAATATTCAAGTAGTCTATCTTCATAATGTTTCTATGCAGACTCGAGTTGCAAAGCTTCAAGAGAAACAAAAAGCTGCTAATGTACCTCAAGATCAATAGAGCAATGGGATGTATGCTTGCTTACTTAAATATGGTATACCATGCCAATTTTTGGACATTTACATATTTCTAGGTTTGAGTGGCTCGCTTATTGTGATTCATCCATATTGTGCATCTAACTCATGATATGACTGCAACTTCTATATAGTACTAGGTTAGTTCTAAGATTCCCATGTAAGTATATGTTTTATATATTTAAACAATTCAAGAATTTATTTGAAAGAAAAAGAGATTTATTTTAAAAAAAATATAGTTTATGTATTAGTGCCAATAATTTTAACATGTTTGTGCCAACTATCAAATATGCCCTCCAACTATCTGCTGAAAATCAAGAGACTTGCTACATCAGAGATTGTTATATTAAAGTGAAGGCATAAATGTCAATCTGGATATCCTTTCTTTAACACTTCATCTTGGTGCTGAAACATAATTATGTGCGATATATCAAATTTGTGTAAGCGGCTGAATGACCTCTTCATGAGGATTCTTTCCATTAAATATGAGTTGCTATACAATCTATTTTTGGTAAGAAAATATACACAGCTAATACACTAATTACTATTATTCTAATATAGGTAAGAATATATGTATACAACTAATACGCTAATTATGGTAAGTAAATCTTAAAATTCCTATGCACAGCTAATACACTAATTACTATTATTCTAACATAGGTAAGAATATATGTATACAACTAATACACTAATTATGGTAAGTAAATCTTATAATTCTAACCCATAATTTCTGCGCCACTGATATCCCCCCTCAAATTGATGCGGGATGATTAAGAAACATCAATTTGTCAACAAGAAAGTGATGTCGTGGCTTAGAGAGAGCCTTAGTAAACACATCGGCTATCGGGAGAGTAGTAGTGATATATGGAAGAGAGATAACACGAGCATCATATGCGTCACGAATAGAATGACAGTCCACTTCAATGTGTTTAGTGCGCTTATTAAATACTAGGTTAGCAGTAATTTGAATGGCATTTGTATTATCCGCATGCAGTGGAGTAGGCTCAATCTGAGGAAATCCAAGCTCACCCAATAATCCACAAAGCCAAATGATTTCAAAACAAGCCGAGGACATAGCACGTTATTCAGACTCAATTGAGGACTTAGGCACCCGATCTTGCTTCTTACTTTTCCAAAAAACAAGAGAGTTACCAAGAAACATGCACCATCCAGTAGTTGAGCGTTGAGTGTCAGAATAACCAGCTCAATCAGCATCACAATATCCAACCAAACGAATAGGAGAATCCACAAGAAAGAGAAGACCTCGGGTAGAAGTTCCTTGCAAATACCGAACAATGCGACGAGCAGTAGACAAATGGAGATGTGTAGAAGCTTGCATAAATTGACTAACTTGTTAAACATCAAAGGCAATGTCTGGTCGAGTGATAGTTAGATAGTTCAGGCTCCCTACCAATTGTCTATATAAAGAGGGATCAGAAAGAAAATTACCCCCATCACAATGATATTTGACATTCACTTACAATGGAGTATCAATTGAACGACCTCGAAGACCAACTAAAGCAATTAACTCTTGGGTATATTTATGCTGATGTAGATAAATACAAGTAGAAGTAGAATGCATCTCAAGGCCTAAAAAGTTTTGTAGAGGACCTAAAGCCTTCATATGAAAAAAATGCGGAAGGCGTTCAGTAAGTTGGAAAATCAAATCAGTGTTAGTCCTTATAATAACGATATCAACATATACCAAGAGCAAGACGATTCCTTTAGTAGTCTTGCAAAGGAACAAAGAGGAATCATACTAACTCTTGACAAAGGAGAAGCTAAGAAGTGTCGAGCGGAACTTATCAAATCAAGCACGTAGGGCTTGTTTCAAACCATAGAGAGATCGTCTTAACTTCCAAACATCAGTGGATGGTGTAGAAAATAACCTTGGTGGTGGATTCATATAAATCTCTTCCTTAAGATCCCCATGCAAAAAGGCATTTTTAACATCCATCTGTTGCAATGGCCAACCCTTGGAAGTAGCAATGGCTATAACAAGTCGCACAATTGTCATCTTTGCTACGGGTGTAAATGTTTCCTCATAGTCTACCCCATACACTTGTCGGTTGTCGAGTACCACTAACCTCGCTTTATGTCTATCAAGTGAGCCATCAGACAGCAACTTAATGGAATATACCCATTTACAGCCAGTGGGTTTAATACTAGTATGACAGTGAACAGTATCCCAAGTGTAATACTCTTCAAGAGCTTGAAGTTCTTCTTGCATAGTTTTTACCCAACATGCACGTTTAGTTGCTTGAGAATAAGAGGTAGGAAATGTAGTATCATTTAAAATAGCAAATAAACCATATTGATCAGGAGGACGACGGATGCGGGAAGATCTCCTAAGAGCAATTGTAGTAGGAATTAGATCAATGTCAGAAAGAATTTGTGATGTAGGGAATTGTTTTCTTTGATAGACAAAACCAGGTTTAAAACGCTTGATGTTTGGTGAGATATCGTCAAAGCTAGGAAGCATAACACCATTGGAATGAGACACGTGTGGCTGAAAATTGTATTCATGTTCAAAGAAAATCACATTTCTAGAAATACGTTGACGATTAGCAACAACATCATAACATAAGAAACGTTTTGACTAGTGCTATAATCCATAAAAGCACACCTTACTGACTAAGCTGTAAGCTTGTGATGCTCATGAGGAGGCAGGTGAACAAAGCAAACACATCCAAATGTGTGTAAATTATGGTAATTAGGATGCACACCAAAAAGCCGATAGTAAGGAGAATCAAAATTTAATTGTTGAGAAGGTAGACGATTAATCAAATATACTATAGTAGAGAAAACTTTCGCCCAAAATTTAGGTGGAATCGAAGACTCCAAGAGAAATGTACGAACCATATCCAACAAGTGACGATTTTTACGTTCAACCACTCCATTATGTTGAGGAGTATAAGTACATGATCGTTGAGATATGATACCTTTTTGTTGCAATAATGCCTGAAATTCATGTGACATATATTCACCACCATTATCCAACGGTAACACTTTAATACAAGTTGAGAATTGTGTCTCAATATAAGCTAGAAAGGTTTGGAAAGAGTAAAAACTTTGGCTTTGGTGCATAGAAAATAGATCCAAGTGAAACGACTGCAATCATCAATGAAAGTTACGAAATATTGATACTGTGCATGTGAAGTAACAGGAGCAATACCCCAAACATCCAAGTGTATAATCTCAAAACATGTATTAGCATGACTACCAAAAGTAGGAAAAGGTAAGGTTTTACTTTTCCCTAGTTTACAAGTAAAGCAATCAAGAGACAAACTATAAGTAGAACCCTTATCTTTGCTACCAAGAAAACCTCGCTTCATTAAATTAGACAAAACCACATTATTTGGATGGCCCAATCGTTTATGCCAAATGGCTGCCTTATTGTCAACAATAATAGAAGCTAAAGACAAAGCTTTAGGAGTAGTAAATTGCAAAGGAAATAATCTTCCCACTTTAGGCCCCTTCGCAATCATGTTCCCTGACACTTGATCCTGCACAAGGCAACCATTACGAGAGAAATGCACATCACAGTTGTTATCCACCACTTGACCAATATAAATTAAATTAGTAGATAGCCCAGTGGTGACCAATATAAATTAAATTAGTAGATAGCCCAAGAGAAAAGAATACATGACAAAAAGAAGGTCCAATATCACCAATGGCTGTAATTGGAAGATTACTTCCATTAGCAATCTGAATATTTTGTGTTCCACTATACTCCCGAAGATTACATAACAAATCAGATGAGCCAGTCATATGATTGGATGCTCCTGAATCAACAATCCAAGGAGAAGGGAAAGTATTACCTTGACCTTGAAGTCCAAGGGCAAAGAGTCCAGTGAAAACTATCTGTTGTACCATCTCTGGAGTAACAGTTGGCTGGTTAGTGCTGATGGTTGTAGAAGTAGAACCAGTAATTTGAGGATTTGAAACAGTAGCTTGAAAACCTTGTGCTCTTCAATTTTCTGGACGTGTAGGACATTCTTTGATAATGTGTCCATTCTGCTTACACTAACTGCAAAATTTCTTGCCACAGTTGTGGGCAATATGCCCATACTCCTTCTAATTGTAGCACTGTATAGATCCTTTTGCTTGATTCTTCCCTTGAGCAGCATAAGCAACATTGACAACCTCAGAAGTCTCCTTGAACCCACCTAGTACAGATTGTGTAGCCATTCTTTGTTCTTCACGCAGCAATTCGCCAAGACAGACATCCAAAGAAGGAACTGGATTTCTATTTAGTAATCCAGCCCGGGCAATCTCAAATTCTGGTCTTAGTTTCATCAAAACTGATCTCGTTTACTATCTTCATGAACCGCCTGAAGGCTAGTTAAGGCCTCCTTAGACACCTTAGAATAGATATAACCAAAATATTCGCTCCATAGGTTAATAAAACCAGAATAATATTGCTCAATAGAGAGATTACCTTGGCTGAAATTACTGATCTTGAGTTCAAGTTGGCTGTACCAAGAGAGCGTAAGTTGTTTATCGTATGACCTTCAATAGATGCTGAAATCCAAGAAATAATTCGAGCATCCTCTGTTTCTCATTGACTGAATTCTTTTTCATTTTCTAAAGCAGAAGTCCCAACAATATGACTCCAACGCTCCTTCCCTTTCAAAAAGATCCTGAACTGAAATTCCCATGCAGCATAGTTCTTTCATGTAAATTTGATACTAACAGTTTCTGTAGACATTCTCAAAAACATCTGAACCAGAAATCTCAAAACAAAGCTGTCAGAAATCAACTGACCGAAAAAGAACAAACAATCCAAAACAAAGAAAGACCAGAAAGTTACGGTATTGGCTCTGATACCATATTAAATTTGTGCAATTGGTTGAATGAGTTCTTCATGAGGATTCTTTCCATTAAATAGGAGTTGCTGTACAATCTATTTTTTGGTAAGAAAATATACACAGCTAATACACTAATTACTATTATTCTAATATAGGTAAGAATGTAGGTGTACGGCCAATACACTAATCATGGTAAATAAATCACATAATTCTGACCCAAAATTTCTGCCACTGATACAATAAAACCTCTTAAGTGTTTATGGTCAAGCTAGATTGATTGCTTTTTACTTCATTCTACTTACCATACATCTAAAACTGAAATTTCCAAGTGATAAAGAATGAATTAGGACGTTCTAAAGCAATCCAAGCCTTGCAATTTCAGATATTTAGAGAATAATACAATTGAAGGGGATAGATGGATTATGAGATCTATACTTAATTGCTTTTGCATTTGTTGCCCCTGTGAAAACACTAGCTGTATTAGAGGGAGAATGCTTAACAGTCTTGGCTAAACATTTTAATCTGTTTCTCCTCTCTAAAGAACCAACTCAGCTCATCTCGAGTGAACCAAAATTGAATCTCAACTTGAGCTTGGGTCTGCTAGGTGAATCCTTATTCTCATTTCAGTATGAATACTCTATCCTGCTGTGTTGTATAACTTTACGTTGCATTCATGAAATTGCTTTGGCAAAGCGTGATTCCCAGATATAGGAAAAAGACTTGCATTTAAATTGATACTCAAATATGAAGTTAGTCTGCGTGGTGTTGATAACTTGATGGTTGGTCAAGTAACTCATTGGTAAGTAGGGATGCTACAAGTGAGGGAAGGGTATAGCCCATTGTGGTCAGCTGGGCCCTTAGTAGAAAACAAACGACAACAAAAGCGTCATAAACCTTAATGGTGTTGGTAATATGACATCGCCCTTGTCCTTTAAGATGTTATCTTTCCCATTTGTTCCATCTTGAGAGAATTGGATTATGTTACAGAGATTTGGTGCCTGTGGGACACGTCTGCAGAATATGATCTACAGTTTTGCTAATGATTATTAACAGTGCTCATATTTGAGATAATGTGTCATGTTTTCAATGTTACGCTCATCATGAATAAGTTAGGGCTTCTAGTTGGTGAAATTCCGTCATTTGCAAGGATACACTTGTAGTCAGTCTTTATATATGCTCGTGGATGCCCATGCATGATTCTGCTTGGCCTTGCAAGTGGCGAAAGACGTGGAGGGGCGAGCAAGTGTTGCTTTATAATTGTGTTTTGGATGTAAACACATCTTCCCTTTTCATGTGACAATTTCGGTTGATTTTGGCAGAAAAATCACTAATGTTGGCACATATTTTCCACGTCACCTAGGGAATCACATTGATGGTCAGCCTCTAATAAAACTAATGAATGCTCCCCCGATCTTTGTACCCTCTATTCTGTTTTAACTCTGCTTCACTTTACTTCACCTATATATTTATGTGAGTTTCACATAAATGTATGGTTAAGATGAAGTGGAGCAGGATTAATTCAGAATAGAGGGTACGAAAAATCAAGTCCCGTGAATGAATACCCCTGTATAAGTTGGTTAGGCAACTTGCATTATATTCTGCAAACATATTTCATAATTTAACACTAAATATAAAGGTCATTTTAGACGTTAACATCGGCATAAAAATGTAAGTTAGATCTTAGTTTTTGTTAGTATTTTAAAAAAAAATTGTTACAATAATCATTTTGTTAACCTTAAATTAACAAAATTCTAACTCTTGTTAGTGTTTTATCAATTTTTATTTTAATTATATTTATTGAATAATTATCACTTTTAATTTATTAAAATTAAAATAAATTATGAACTTAAATTTTATTAAGCATAACTTTTATTACTAATTAATAATAAGTAATTAGTTGATAAGCTTTTACCATTTAGTTGTAAATTAGATTGCGATTAAAAAACCAAAAACAAGATTTTCATAGAAAAGAAACTAAAATATAAAACACAAACTAAATATTTTTTTACTGAATTTGAAACTAAAATTTAAATATCGCCAGAAAACAAACAGAACATTGGCAGTACTTCACTTGTACCGGGCAGTACTACTTCGGTCACATACCGTCCTGTCCAGCATCAACAGTTTTTCATTTACCCCACAGCCTGACCTGAAGGTGTAACTTCTACCAAACTGTGGCGCTTGCTGCCCATTTTGTAATATACATCGTTCAAATGCAGTATCATACCTTTCTTAATATGATCAAATTAAGTAGACGAGTATCGACGAAGGCCACCCCCACGCATAAGGAAATCAACACTTGTCGTCCTCATCCTTCCCCACCATTTCTGCACCGAAGAAGAAGTCTGCTTCTCACTGCCACCACCATAACTTCTGGCACCATTCTCTCCCCTCTTCATTATTTTGAGCTTCTCAAATTGAAACCAACCCGCATTCTGATAGCAATAGCCATTAAGGTTCCTGTTCATTTCACCTTTTCTCGTTTCTCTTCTGAACGTCACCAACTGTTCATCACTAAAGTACTCTATCTTCCTTCTCTCCTTTAACCCATAAATCTGCTCCTCGAGATGCTCCGTTTTGCGAGAAACCAAGGACATTCTATGGTCCTCCGTCACCTTCAATACATACCTTGCAAGTTCATTCGCTTTCTGCTTCAAGAACGCACCCTCTGATTTCAGTCCTCTGTTCTCTTCCAGCAATGCTGACACCATTTGCTCCAACCTTGCATTCTCATTCAATAGTACCACCCTCTCTGACTCTAGGATCTCAAGCAACTTCTTTAACAAATCTATCATCTTGGATGCTACGCATCCTTGTTGCTCCATTTCACCAACTTGGTCAAGCAGTAATTCTCTCTCCACGTTCTTCCACACAAGTTCCGCCACCATTTCATCAACTCCCAGGTCTGTGTCAGAAGAAAAAAGGCTCTTCTTCGATTCGTTTCGCTTGCAACGTTCAAGTAAGGTAATATAGCTGCCATACAAGTCTCTGAGGAGAACAAGAAGCTGAGGGCGTTTGTGGAAGTAGAATTCAGCCCGCTCAGCAAAGGTGTCGCTGTTGCTCTGTAGTTCCTCTTCTTCTTCGGACGCGCTTTTCAGCAACATTACCACTCTTTCTTCAATGTCTGCCATTAAAATAAGGGATTATAACAACCATGAAATTAAGAAAGAAAGACAAAAACATAAAAACTCGGAATGAAATTAAGAAGGAAGAAACTCAGATATATATATATATATGTTTCACTCACCCATTTCAAATAATGTTGTGAAAGAGAAAGTGTTTTCTTCTCGGGAAAGATGATTGTTGTCGGGGTATCGAATTCAATATAAAGATTGAACTTTGAGGGGAAGTCACAGTCATAGATTTTGAAGGTAAATGGACCGTAGCGTCACGTCTTCCTCACGGCATGCTCATGCTAAGAAGGACCACAGGGCATCATTGTAAACTTCGGATCCGACCACATAAAAGGAAAGAAAGGAACAGCCCAGTTTGAATTTTTAAAAAGCACAGAGGAGAGATGAGAGATTTTCAAAAGTTTGAAATTTGAATTGTTGGATTGGAAATGCAGACACAAAATAATAAATTGAATTCGACCCTACGTATCGGGTGCAAACAAACAGCTTCTATCACCTTTACGGTAACCTGGAAAAAGTCTTTCATGTGAGAACCAAAGAATGTGCTTTAACTCGGAATATAATTTCTTTCGTCAAAACAATAAATATTTATAGTTTCATTTTTGTTTTTCAATTAAGCAAAATTTTTTTATTTAGTTGAGTTTATGATTTTTTTAATTTATGATTTTGGGTTTTTCCTATTTTTATAAGTTATAAAAATAATAAAAATTGATTTTGATTTTATGTTTTTTACTAAATCTATACTATTTAGTTATTTATCATAAATTATTCATAAAATTATAATAATTTAATTTGATTTTTATAATTAAAAATAAATCATTAAAATTTCAAATATAATAATTATTTAATGAATATATTTTGAAATTTAAAAACATCTTAAAACAAAGTTTTAAATTGGTTATTTATGAAATAATTTTTTAAAATATTTAAATTTAGAAAAATATTAATAAATAAATATTTCAATATTTTTACTTATATAATTATGAATATAATAAAATTAATATTATTTTATATTATATAGGTGATTAAAATAAATTTAGTTAATTAATTCATCTTTACCTTTTTTTAAAAATTAACTATTATCAACAATAAAAGTTATAGCAAAGGAAAATGCGGCACTTATAACAATAGTAAAGGAAGCTAGATATCGAACTAAAAAAGGAGAAGGCATCGAGGTTTAGGAGAATGATCAAGGACATAATGGTAGCAACATCTTAGGTACACAGTTAGAGGAGATTTTTAAAAATGTGACTAGGAAGGATCTAAGAGGAAGAAGAGAACTTCAAATTGCAAGATAGATTAATATTTTGGCAAGGAATACAAAAATAAAAAAAAATAATTGTAATAGTCTCATCTTGGTATGGGAAAATATGGCCTATCATTTCCAATCACTTCAAGCATTACAATGACAAAATCATCATCTTGTATGATCCTCATGTGGTGGAAGTTACAACGTTAGAGATAGAAGAGCATCTAATACATATTCTAGTCAAAGTGACAAACAAGTGACAAGATCTTATCTTAATATATTATTTGATATTATTTCCTTTACTTTAAATTTATTTTGATGCTTCAATATGAAAAATAATGTTCGTTTTATTTTAGGAGATGAAAAGTGAAGATTGCATTGTATTGTGACTATATTGATAATAATAACAAATTCTGGATAAAGTAAAGTGATTGATACAGTAGATAAGGCTGATCATTTAAAGAGTTGGAATTCGATTGGAAGACTTTGCCTTATCCTTATTATGAAGGAATTTGATTTTGAATTTGTTTTATATAGACATCATTACAAGCTAGAGTTAGATTAGGATTAGATTAGAAAACCTTATAAAAGGACGTTTTTCACAACAAAAAAATCTTTCTTTTCTTACGTTTTTAACAATTCTTTAGTCTTTCTTCTATTTTTGTTATTGGAGCGAAAGTCATGTGTGGCTAAACTCATCGTTTTGATTCAAGGGGATTCAATACTCTAATTGTAAACTTATGAGGTGTTGTGTTTCAAAATTTTATTCACGTTTTAATCCAAGTATTTCTTGTTTTGAATTCTAGTATTTCATGAATGATTGATATTCGATTAATCTGACAATTTAATTTAATATTGATTATTCTATCACTATCTAGGAATTTAGTGATCCGTAATTATCATAAAGGATTGATACAAGTAGCAAATAGGTTATTTATGAATTTCTATATTTAATTTATAATAAATAAGAAACTAAATTGAATAGTTGCAGCTATCTCGATTATTTAATTTAGGATTTAGTCTTTTTCGCGAAGCTTATTGCTATCATTTTTTTGATATGGAATGCTATCATACCTAGTCAACATATAGTAAGTTTTGGATTGGATGCTAGGTTTGAACCAATTAATTTAGAAAAATTTGAGACTTATTATGGCTATCCTAATATGTTTTAGACTAACTGCTTGAATCGTGAAAATATTCTTTTTGAACTAATGATTAATATTACAATTATATGAGATGTTTCCTTTGAATCGGAGTTTGGTAGTCTTGAGTTTCTTATTTTGAAATTCAATTGATTTAATTTGTTTTTGTTTTTATATTAATTTCAGTTAATTAGTTATTTAATAAAAATTTTCCTATTTAACTTTATTGCTTGAAATTAAGAAATTATTGTTCAATTTTCTAAGGATTTAACTTAGTTGTACGACTACTATAAAAGTTTATAGAATCGATATTATTTTAGGGCTTCAATAATTTGACCAAAATTTGGCACTGTTATCAGGGAACTATATCAAGTTTCTTAATTTCTTTGCATTTTTATTTTTACAATTACTGCTAATCTCTTGTCTTGTATGACTCATGCTTCTCTTACAAGTAAATTGCAATATAATCCAGAAATTGAGAAGACAACGCATTGTTTGATTAAAAAGACCAAGCAACGAAGTAGTCATTCACCTCAAAAAGTGAAAGTTGAAGTAGATATAACAATTTGTGAAGACTCTACTTTTCAAGAAGAGGACAAAAAGATGGCAAATCTCAACCCGAGAACGTTGAGGGAGTTAGGGGCATCGAATTTAAATCAACAACCTTTATGCATTCAATTTCCATATATTGAGGTAGATTTTGAATTGAAATCTGGTTTGATTTACTTATTGCGTAATTTTCGTAGTCTTGTAAGTGAATATTTGCATAAACACCAGAAGGAATTTCATATTGTTTACTCTGGAATGAAGCCACAAGGAGTGACAGAAGAATAAATTAATCTCAGGGCCATTTCGTTCTCATTGAAAGATAAGGCAAAAGATTGACTATACTATCTTCCCCTGGTTCAATGACAACTTGGAATGAGATGAAAAGAATATTTCTGGAGAAGTTTTTTCTTGCATCAAGAGCAGCCAATATTAGAAAGGAGATATGTGAGATAAGACAAATTACAGGAGAAGCATTGTATGAATATTGAGAAAGGTTTAGGAGTTATATGCCAACTATCCACATCATCAAATTCCCAATCAACTTCTGATTCAATACTTTTATGAAGGACTGCTAATGGATCAAAGTATAGTCAATGCAGCTAGTAGAGGAGTTTTTGTAAAAAAAATACTTGAGGCGGCCAGATAATTGATGTCAATTATGGCCGAAAATTCTCAACATTTTGGGACAAGGATGGATGGAGCTATTAAGCGTGTGAATGAGGTAAGTGACACGCACCTTTAGGATAAAATTTTTGATTTAACCACTTTAGTTAGTTAAATAGTTGTAGGTCAATTGCATTCGGCAAGAGTGTGCAAAATATGCTCATTCTCTGGACATCCTACGGATATGTTCCCTACATTGCAACAAGACTGTCTTTAAGAAGCTAACAATAAGGGGCTTTCCTCGTCAATCTTAACAAAAGTATGACCTTTATTCTAATTACTACAATCCAGGATGGAGGGATCATCCAAACTTGAGCTATGGAAATTAAGGAGACTAACAAAAATATCAACCTCACACTTTTAAACAACCTCAAGCTCCTAGTATGCTCAACCTTAAATCTTCAAATGTAGGTATGTCTTTAGATGAAAATTTTAAGGCTCTTGCTAATAATAGTCAACAATTTCAATAGGAAATAAGAGCAAGCTTTCAAAACTTAAAAAATTAGATCACTCAATTAGCCACCTCGGTAAGTAAATTGGAAGCACAAGCATCGGGAAAATTACCTTCTTAATGGTGGTGAACCTTAAGGAGAATGTGAGTGCAATGACTTTGAGAAGTAAGGAAATTCAATCTAGAACTTCTTTACCAATGGAGGAAGAAAAGCAATATGATGGAGAAAAGAAGGAAGAACTTTCAACTCAAGAATCAACAAAGGTAAAAAATTGATTCATCTTCATCAATGTCAATTAATGCGTATTTACCTTTTTTTTTCTTAACAGGTTACTAAGCCAAAGATGATGAATATGAAAGAGAGATCTTAGAAACTTTCAAAAAGGTATAAATCAATATACCACTTCTAGAAGCCATCAAGCAAGTTTTAAAATATGCAAAATTATTAAAGGAGTTGTGCACAAATAAAAGGAAGCTGAAGGATAAGGAGAGAATAATTTTTGGTAAGAATGTAGCAGTTGTGATAAATAGGAAATTACTGAAAAATGAAAAGATCCAGGTATGTTTACACTTCCGTGTGTTATTGGTAATATAAAAATTGAGTGTGCCATGCTAGACTTAAGTGTATATATTGATGTTATGCCATACTTAATTTATCAAGCTTTAAATCTAAATTCTTTGGAAGAAACTAATACGATAATCCAACTAGCTGATCATTTGTATATGCGTCATATTGGAGTTATGGAGGATGTTTTAGTCCAAGTTAATGATTTTGTATTTTTAATGGATTTTTACATCTTAAAAATGGATGGAGATAGTGTTGAAATTTCAGCTTCAATTTTGTTGGGTAAGGCATTTATAAAGATAGCTAGTATGATTATCGATGTGCACGAGGGTTCTCTTTTCGTAGAGTTTGATGGAGAAATAGTAAAGTTCAACAATTTTAAAGCAATAAAGTACCCGAATGATTTTCAATTCATTTATCATATGGATATTGTGGATTCATTTGTGTTGGATATGTTTAAGGAAGAAAGTGATGAAGATGAGTTTGAGCTTAAGGCTAAATTAGAAGTGAATAAGCAACTTTCTGAAACTTGTGCAGTTATAGAGTCGTTATCAACGACGCCAATCGATTTGGAAACTTTGAATGATGAACTCACTATAACTCATAAGAAAATTTTACCTTATGTTTTACTGGCTCCAAAGATAGAATTAATGGTGTTATTTGACCGCTTAAATTATGTTTATTTTGGTGATGGAAAATTATTACCCACAATCATTTCAAAAAGGTTGACTAAAGAGAAAGAGAAAGAGCTAGTAGCAGTACTTAAGGAGTATAAAACTACAAATATATGGAACTTTGGAAGAACTGGCCATGTCGAGCATAACGATGTTAAACAATTGCACTTTTCGGGAAACAACTTAAAATATGATAGTTTTATTTTGTTTTGTTTTAACTCTTTATAGGATGCATTTATTTGTTTTTGAAATATAAATTATTGGCTTTAAAAAATTGTAAAAAATTTTACAGACCACTAAATCTCATAAGGCGAGATGTTGCCTTATATGATTTAGTGTTGGAATTCTAGATTACTAAATCTCATAAAGGCAAGATCTCCCCTTATGTCATTTGGTTTCTAGATTGATATTATAATATTCTTTAAAAAATAAAAAATAAAAAAATCATAATTTTTTATTCCCATTTTTACTTTATTTATTTATTAAAAAATTTTAAAAGAAGAAAAGAAAAACATCCCACAATTGTTTTCCCCTTTTCATGTTATTAGCATTTATTTATTTTTTAAAAACCCTATTTATCTCTCTTTGTAGGAACATTAAAACTCCATTATACCTCTCCAGCTCTCTCCCAATGCCGCACCATCACCAACCCACGCAGCCCTAACTAGCTCTCCACATAATCACAATGCAACACTCTCTTCGACGACTCTCCCATGCCACTACACTCTTCCACCCATGCATTCACGTAACTCCTATCTCTGACTTTCACGCAGCCCATCTAGTCCTCACCAACGCACTAGCAATGCTCCCATACTTTTTTTTAAGTTTATTTTTACTATTTTAATTATTTTTATTTTTTCATTATTATTACTTAATTTTATTTAATCTTTATTTTAGTTTAATTTCAACTATTATTAAGTTGTTAATATTTTTGTTAAAAGTAATTTTTGTTTATCTTGTTTAGTGTGACGGGGCATTTTAATGCTACTATCAAGATCGCAGCAAATGGCAATTCACCAATGAATGTTAAATTTGCTGAAAGCTCTGAAGCAGCAACAAAAGGAAGCATGCGTGTATAATTTTTAGATACTCACAATTCAGGGAGTCCTCTATTTTGTGCTTTATTCTTCTGATTATCTTTATTGAGTTGTGAGTATCTTATAGATATATTAGGGACAATGTATGATTTAGGTGTGGGGGGAGTGAGTTTTCATTACGATAAACTTTGTGATTTGTGTTTGGAATCATGATATGTTGATTCATATATTAATTATTCCTATGATAGTATCATAATTTTTTTATTGTTATCCATGAATAATTCTTAATTTAGGGTGCATTTTCGGTTTAAGATCTAATGCAAGAGAGAGACAAGTATGATTAGGATTTTCATTAAATTTTTTTCAAGTATCTCATTGATTTTGTTGAATCAAAAATGTGCAAGACTTGATGCAATTTTTGACACCTAAGTGAGCTTTGGGTCTAAGAGCATTCATCACATATGTGCTCATATATATCTTTATGTTGTGTGTTTATCAAACAAAGCTTGTCTATACTAGAACTTGCTTTTGAATACGTGTTGAGCCCACATTTTTGATCAATTTGTGTATAAAGATGATAAGGGCATTTGGGATAGCCATTTTTTGACCTAAGCAAACCTACCTCACTTTTTATCCTTGAAACACCAATTTGAGCTTTAACCTTTCTTTCTTGCATAATAACTGTGTTATAAGCTGAATTTTCCTTTTTGTTGTTGACATCCTTAATAATTTTGAACCCTTAAATTGAAGGAGTTGTATCGAGCTTATTTGTATAGGATTTTAAATATTTCCATGAAAAGTTAATTAGATGATTCAAGTTGATTTGTTTTGATTTTCTATAGAATGGAGTAGAAGGAAAACAAATAAATAAATAAATCTCCTCTTTGATGTTTTTGTTTTTAAAAAAGAAAACAGAAAAAAGAGATAAAAAAGAAAAGAAAAGAAGAGAAAAAGTGATGGAAAGATATATTATTTGAGTTTTGATTTAAGTTGATACTTGTATGTAAGTTTGTACGATTTCCTTCAATTTATTTAGCCAAAAAGTTCCTTTTGACATACTTTACCTAAGCCACATTATAACCTTTATTAAGTCTCTTTGATTTATACATTAGGTTCATTTTGTTTAGTGGTGGAGATATAAATCTTGAGCAAGCTTATGAAAATAACTCACTATGTTTTGATTTGAGAGCTTAATGACCTCTAAATACTTTGAGCGTATGGAGTGAAATTCTTATGAGGGTGTCAAGTCTTGTTCATTTGATTTTGAGGGAAATAATGAGATGCTATATTTTAACAATGAGTCCTATGAGTGCTCATTCTCTTGATTGATATTTTATCTTAACCCTTAAATGTGAACTAGCTTTTGGATACTTTTTTGATGACATGAAGGTGTTGGACCAATGGTGGTTGACAAATTAAATCCCACTTATATTTTGATAATAATAAAATGTATAGAATTGGTTAAGA
>JANZLF010000007.1:6444814-6455344 GCA_026546835.1 Erythroxylum foetidum | reverse complement strand
GTTTTTGCATAATATCTCACCTATATCACCATAGTTCATGCTTAGTGATTCTCAACTCACCATCCATACATGATTCACATTCCAATATCATAATCATCTATAACACAAATCACATACAAAACACTCATTTACTTTCATTTTCAGATTTCTAATTTTCACTCAAGGTTCGGGGTCCAACATAACTTATGATAAATAAAAAAATTTAATTGAATAGTTACAGATATCTCAAGAAAACTAAACTGAATAGTTGCAGTTATCTCGATTATTTAATTTAAGGTTTAGTCTTTTTCACGAAGCTTATTGCTATCATTTATTTAATATGGAATGCTATCATACACAGTCAATAGATGGTAAGTTTTGGTTTGGATGTTGGGTCTGAACTAATTAATTTAGGAAAATTTGAGACTTATTACCAACTATCCTAATATGTTTCGGACTAACTGCTTAAATCTTGAAAATAATCTTTTTGAACCAATGATTAATATTACAATTAGATAAGATCTTTCCCTTGAATCAGAGTTTAGTAATTGACTTTCCTATTTTTAAATTCAGTTGACTTAGTTTGTTTTCGTATTAATTTTAGTTAATTAGTTATTTAATAAAAAAACACCATTTAATTTTATTGCTTGAAATTAGGAAACTAGTGTTCAGTTCCCTAGGGATTCGACCTGGTTCTACGACTACTACAAAAATTTGGATAATCGGTATTATTTTGGGGGCTTCAACAACTTGACCAACAACACAACAAGGTTTTTTCTAACCTTTTTATATGCCTTCAATTTTGTGTTTCAAAGAACGTCCTTTTAGAACGAGATCAAGCAAATATAAGGGTCTATGGGTGATCACTGGATAATCATGGGAGATTTTAATTGCATATTGAAAGCAACAAAAGATGAGGGACGTTTCAAATAAAAAAAACCAAATGAATACATTGTTGGAATGTTACTGCAGTGCTCAAATTGTAATCTTAAAATGGAAGGACTTCACTATTCTTGGAATAACAAATCAGAAGGAAGGTTCTACATAAGGAAAAAGTTTGACTAAGTTCTAGTTAATAGCTTTTGGTTAGATACGTTTAACGAAAGGAAAGCCAGTTTCAAAAACCATCTAATTTTGGATCACACACCAATCTTGGTCCAGAATATATTTAATACTCAAATAAGAAAACCTCCCTTTTGGTTCAATAATTTCCTACTTGAAGTAAAGGCTTTTTGTACTAGCTAATAAGTTGGAGGACCTAGTGAAACTTGTTGAATCAAAAGAGATAGAAAGGATCTTGTTTTCCCTAAACCCTAACAAGACGTTAAGGCTAGGTGGTATGGAGTCACACAAAGACAATAGTGATTGAGACAGCAAAAGAATTCTTTGAGAATTGCAAGATGTTAATGGAGATAAATAAAACATATGTAAGCATAATTCCCAAGGTTTCAACCTCCAGTTCACCGAAACATTTTCAACCCATTTCTTGTTGCCATATTGTTTATAAAGTGATTGCAAAGATCTTAGTTGAAAAATTAAAGCCTACACTAAATCATCTAGTAGGCTCCTTTCAATGAGCTTACATACAAGGGAAATCTATAGGGGACAACATCCTAGTGGTAAAAAAACCTTAAAATATTATTCAAGGAAGAATTCTAGTGAGAACTATGTAATAAAAATGATTTTTATAAAGCATATAATTATGTGGACTAGAACTTCTTGCATAATACATTGTTAGCATTTGGTTTTTTCAGTAAATTAATTCAATGGATCCTATAGTTTGTCACTATAGCCTCATATGCTATTCTGGTCAATGGTGAAGTGACTAAACTAGTGAAAGGAGCAAGAGGACTGAGACAGGGAGATCCCCTGTCTCTTTATCTTAATTATGAAGGTGCTTGTGTAATTAATTAATCAGGCAATCAATATAAATCAAGGCTTCAAATTCATTCAAAATGAAAAGGATTGAAAAACCTAAGCCTCTTTTTTGCTGATGATTTAGTATTATTTTCCAAAGCTGGCCCCATCTTTATCAACATCCTCATAGTTGTTCTAAAAAACTTCAAATTAATTTCTTAGCTTAAGATAAATAAGTAGAAATGCTCTCTCTTTCCGTCAACTAGTGCAAGAGTATACAAAGATGGTTGGCAAACATCATGAGAATCTCTATGGCTAAACCTCCTTTCAAATATCTAGGAGTACCCATAACTACAAGAAGACCTACCAGCATGGACTTCAAAACCCTCTTAAATAAGATTAAGCATAAGATTTCAAGTTGGGGGGTCAAGTTTAAATGGAGGGAGGTTTGTAAAGAGAAAAAGGAAGTTGATTAGGCATTGTTGTATTTAGTTTATATTGCTTTTAATTGCTTTCATATCTTGATTTTGGTTAAAAATTCTTATGTTTTGATCCAAAAGATAGTTGTGTGAAATTGGTGTGGATATTGCATGGATCTTAATTTTGTGAATGTGGCATGAACTGCATGCAAGTCACAACTTGTGACTTACCTGTATAGCTGTGTATGTTTAAGTCACAATCATGACTTACATGTATAGCCGTGCATATGTAAGTCACGGTCGTGACTTACCACCCCCTTCATTTCCTTCATTTTTCTTTGATGTTTATATGGTTGCTACAGAGTTTGAGGGCATAAACCTTAGACCTAGGAGCATACTACAAATAGAAGGAGAAGGTGGCGACGAAGGGGACATCTTTCATTTAGTCTTCATTCCCTACAAGAGAGACAAAATTGAGGGACAAAATCAAAGAAATAAAGAGGGAGGCGGAGAAAAGAAATAAAGCTTCCATTGAGAGAAGAATGGAGAGAAAGCAGAGAGCAAGTGAGTAGAGAGAAATATGGAAAAGAGGTAGAAGCTTGGGACAAAGGTAGAAAGTGAGAGCTAATTTGAATCTCGGTGAACTTGAGCAACTATTCATCTGGGCCAAAAGATAGTAGAGGCAGAAGGCGAGAGCCAATGTTATAAAGCTTGAGTTTGGTAGGATACCCACTATTAACTTTTGTGTTCAAGAGTCTTCATTTTTTTCTTATCTTTATTTCATCTTTTGTTGATAATTTTGAACTTAATTATCTTCAGCTATTAACTTACTTTCTGTTATTATTCTATTGCTTGTTAGTCCATCTTTAGTTTATTCGTTATGTTCATTGCTTCTACATTTTTAAGTTGACAGTAACATGAAATTGAAGTGTGTGGAGATAATGAATTGTGTTTATACTATGATATGATGATCTTTTTATCTTGAGAATTAATGTAGCTATTTTATTCAAATATGCATGATTAAGGGATTGTGTTGTTGTCTTATGCTTGTGGTGATTTTTGAGCTGAATGGGTGTAATAACATGATCAAATTTTGCATCATTTTGGCATTAAATGAAGGATTGAGAGGAGAAGTTTAATATGAAATGAGAAACTACAGACGGTTAGGTTAAAAATTAGAAATATATTAACCTAAGCGGTAATTAGTAGTTGGGCTTCCATAATCACTGACGAAAGTTAGATTAGTTAATTATTTAAGTTGATGTTAGGGCCATACTATTAATTTCGATAAGACAATTGTCTAATCATTTCCCTTAATCGTGCATAGGAGATTAAATTAGTGAAATTAATTCTCAAGAGTTTTCCACTTCGATTTCTACTCGTCTTAGTTTTCAGTTAAATCATTTACTTTTTATTTTATTTTTGTGATTTTTTTGAAGTTTCCACTCAACAATTATGGAAAAAGTGTTTAGGATTGCATTTTTTATTTTTAATTCATAATTAATTTTAGTTAACCAATTTTACCTCCCTGAGAGACATTAAAGAAGCACTAAATGGAAGGAAACCCATATGATTTCTATTTTGCTTTTCTATAAGTTGTTTGGTATTTCTTTTTAGCGAAACTCTACTTAATCTGTTTGCTTTATGTACACAAACCTACTTTTCAATCTATTCTCTTTATTTACCTTACAGTTGTTCACCACTCCTCAATAAAGGATGCCATGCTTACTGCTATGCTTCACACCACATCAACGCAGCCACCACCCACACTTTTGTTTTTACTAAATGTCAGTTTAATTTCTTTTAGTTTTTAATGCTTGTCCTTGTTCAAGTTATTTTTTTTGTTTTAGACCCCTTTTTACTTTTTGTATCACATTAGGAATAGTGTAATGTTTAAGCGTGGGGGAGTAGTAGTTAAAAGAATAGTGTGTTGTGTGTTTGTTTTCCCATTTAGTAGTTAAAGGTGTTTGGTTATTAATTGAACTCAATCGAGATTAAAAATGCATAATATGAGTGAATGAGTATCCTTGCATGCTTAGACTAATTGACTTGGATTTTAGTTAAAAGGGCATTATCTTGTTGTAATAGATGAATGACAATTTTCATATGGTAAGAATTTGAGCTTTTTTAAAATATTAAACACCAAATTCAAGTATTCTTTGTTGAGAGTGTTCTTTCATAATTAAGGAACTCTAGAACTTGCTTATAAATACTAGTTGAGATCACATAATCTTATGCAAATGTTGAAATGATGAAGGTAATTAGGATTTACCCATTTTATTTAAAAGGCCACCATGATATTACCTTTAATGAAGCCCCTTTGAGCTTAATATGAAACATGGTCTTTCTTTAAACCCAAATATGAGCCTTGACCTTGATTATTTATCCTCTTCATTATACTTATCATAAGGTAAGTTAAGCATTTAAAGGGGTATAACTGGGTTTATGGAATAAGTAGAAAAATGAATGAATGAGGAAAAAAGAGAAAAGAGAGAGAAAAGAAAAACAGAAAAGAAAAGGAAGGAAGAGAAGATTAAAAAAACTGAAAGGAAAGAGGATAGACATAAAAAGGGGAGTGCTAATCTTGTTAACTTAAAAGGAAAGAATTGAGTGTTTTAAGCTTCATTGTTTATATTACTTTAAATGCTCAATTTGTGTTTGTGGTTTTAAGCTACGATATTCCTTTTTCCTATCCTTAGCCTGACCTATTACAACAAAAATAAAGACCTTCGAATTGATGTTTGTGTTTGATATGAGTGGTGGAGATTGGATTAGTAAGCAAGCTTATGGTAGATGCTTTACATGAAATGAATGATGAGTGAATATACCCTACCTTTGAATGCTTGCAAGGATGGAGAGTGGAGTAAGTGTCTATCACACTTGTTGATGGTTCTTTGAATTGAAGTACCTATTGGTTTTGGCTAAATATGTGAAGAATAGCTTGTTCATGGAGTATTATGAATTTCAATTTCTTAGGTTGTGTTTATTAAATTGATCGTTGATATCGTTGATTATTATTTGGGAAAATTGTTGTTTCCATTATTTATTGTTGTATAGTCTAGTGTTCGTTATTTTGCTTGAGAATAAGCATAATTTAAGTTTGGGAGAATTGTTGTGTCTAGTTTCAATTGCTTTCATATCTTGATTTTGGTTATAAATCATAGTGCTTTGATCCAGATGTGAAATAGTTTGAGAGAAATTGATGTGAATGTTGCATAAATCTTAATTTTATGAACATGATGTAAAATGCATGCAACTCACAACCCGTGACTTACATACACAGTTGTACTGTGATTTATCAGTTGTGATTCAAGTAATGTTGGACTTCGACCTTATTTAATATTAGGTAGTTATAGTGCCTTGCTATATACCACTTATAACTTGTAGGCCTAAAAGAAGTTTGGGCCTACTACTAATATTAAATAAGCCTACAGGGTTATGCACTAAGAGACTGAATGTTTATTGGGCTTTACTAGGTTTAGGGTTTTTGGGCCTTAGGGTTTTATTATATATATATATATGTATAGTATGACTTGATTTGGGTAAGACTCATCTGCCTTAAAAAAAGAAACCTTAGTGGCATCCTCCTCCTCAACTGATAGAGAGAGAGAGGGGTCTCAAGAGTGGTGCTAGCACATTAGAACTATTTGTTTGATCTCGTGAGGGTGTGGATATTGGTAGCGGTGCGACATTTGACGTGCTCTTCCTACACTTCGAGCTTCTTTGTTATTTCCATTGCGAATGGTATAATCTGATATGGATTTGATTTCGATGCTCGCATGGGTCTTGGTATTTCGAATTCATAAATGATGGTAAATATTATTGCGTGCTAATTGTTCGAAAAGCTTACAATGACTTGCTTGAATTAAGTGTTAATTCAAGTGACTAATATAACCAAAAACCTAATGGGTCACATGCATTGGAAATGCTAAGAATGAGTAAAATGGTTTTCGATAGGGATCCAAGATATGAAAGATGCATGATTAAGCTACAAAAGTGTGGTAGTTTAGGGTCACTTGATTGTGAATCATATGATACAAGTGAATATTGCTTATTGGGTAAGATTCCAAAATTACCTTTTAATAAGCAAGATGACAAAATTACCCTTTAAAGAAGGGGGTGAATGTTTTCATGCTAAATTAAGTGGGATTAAAAGCGATAATTCCCAGAAACTCTCCATTAATGTTGGGGGTTAAAGGGAGTCCAAAAGGTGTCAAAGACACTCCATTTTCGTGCAAAAATTATAAGAAAGCAAAGGATCTTTTTATGAATTGTTCACCATCTTCTAAAATACTCTCTCAAAGAACACACCACATAGCTAGCAATTTGTGTGTGTTCTAGCCATTCTTCCTAAGAGGTTTCAGGCTTTGTTATTTGTGTGGATATCATTAGAAATGTCATCCTTTAGTCATTGTAGTTTACGACAACCTGAAGAGGTGAAGACAATGAAGAATGAAGGAGATTGTAAGGTGCACATCTTAAGTTCATGTTTTATTTTACTACATCTAATGACACATGTTTGATTCTATATTTTTTGGGTATCGTTTTATTTTTCGTTGTATATTTTGATAGTTAATGCATGTGATGCATGATTGAAAACCAACATTATGATCCGTATATATGAGATCTAACAAGCTAGTGCTTAAGTTGACCCTTTTTCTTCATTATTGCCAATCATCAGTTTCTCTTCCCTTTTATTTGGCTTTCTCCTGGATATGAACCCCTGTATAATGGAGGCAACAAGATTAGATACTCCACTATCTATTCACCAAGAACTAGATGTGGCTATAGAGATTAGATTCATGAATCATATAAGTCAAGGAGTTACCTGACAATTCCTGTTTTTCTTTCCAGGCTTTATATTTCTGGCAATTGGACTTTTTATATTCATTCATCTTACAGAAGAAGCACCTAATGTTCTTCACATCTTGTGGACCTTTAACAATACTAGATTAACCAGTATGCACCCGCGGATAGAATTTAGATCTCTTACCTTTATACCTTTGGGGCTTGACCTCTCCCTTTCCTTTGGTTATTGCAAAGAACATTGTATGAAGATTGTTCTTTAGTTTCTCCTCCTCTGCAACACAATGGGTAATTAAAGCACTGATGTCCCAAGTCTCATCATGTGAATTATATACGGTGACCAGTATACCAAACTCTAGAGGGAGTGTATTTAGAACTTGGTGCACTACTAAGGCATTAGGAATCAAAATGTTCAGCGTCTTCAACTTGCTCTGGAGGTGAACCATCCTGATTGTATATTCCCACCCTCCCCTTCTCTAATGTACCTCATGGGAAACAACTCCTTGATTAAGGTACTTATCTCTACATTAGACGAGATCTTTTACCTCTGAATGACATTATCTAGGAATTCCTTTGCTATGCTTATCTCTGGAAGTCCACTTAAGTAGATGATCTGGTATTGATCTCTTAATGGTCAAATAACACATCCTGTTTGACCGCTCCTAGGGTACAAATATTGCTTTATCAGCTTTCGAGCTGATGGACATAAGTGGAGCTGTCAGCATGTCTATGTTAATATATCTCAATATCCTAGCAAACTCCACATGTTGCTTCTACTTCTTAAAATTGAAACCAATTAGGTTTTCAATGGTAACAATGTTGTTGTTTGCAAAGAAGGTGATTACAAAATTGAAAATGTAAAGATCATCACAAATGTAGGATAACACCAAAACTCAAAGCTATAAAATAGTATCTGTATTCAGAATCTGATTACACATATCATTAAACACCTGTGGAATGAATACATGATACATGCAAATCAGACTTCCATATAAAAGAGATCAGAGTACACACCACTAACTCTCATGACACTAGCACTTATGAGTGAATAGATCATTTAAACAATGATTTTCCCCCATCTAATGCCTTTATGCATATATGAAAATCTCATTTAAGGCTAACATTTATGGGCAGAATAACCAAACATTCACTCAAAACTGGCTTTAGAATGTTTTGTTTCCTTTTTTGGAGTTAAAAATTTATTTATTACCAATGTAATAAATTCATATAAATTAAAAACTCACTTTATGAATTTTTTGGACTTGGAAATTGACCTACAAAGACCTGAGATATCATTCTGAGAATTTTGAATTTTTTTAGTTTTTTGCCCTTTACTGTGATGATGTTAGCACTGTGTCAATAAGTTAAGGCCAGCACACAGGTGACATGGGCGTGTTTGCCACGCAGTGCCCATCTTAGATGTGCCTATAGTACACCAAACATATGTAATGCACACACCAAACGAGCACCACGCGCCCACCACTTATGACTTGTTCCCTGCACGTGCCAACACGTGGCAGTACCCCAGCCTACCACATATCCACCAGTTGTTTGACATGTGCATCACCCCCTTAGGGGTGATACTGTGCAGGCATCTACAGGAGACATGCAATATTCAACAAGTTTTAGATCAGTTTTCGCACTTTTAAGCTTATTTTCAATCCTTTTTTCGATGCTGAACACATGCAGTGCATATTCAAGCAACCATACACCGAAAAACTAAAAATTGGATTTGTTTTTCTCCAAAGTCTTTATGGAGAAAAAAATCAAAAAAACCTTCATTTTCGTCCACTCGATTGCGTAACTACTCTGATGCTATGTTTAGTGCAAAACACGAGCCTAAGTTACGTGCCCAGGATCAAACATGAAAGGGAAAAGCCAAAGAAATATGTTTCAGTTCTGTGACTTTAAACAAGCTTTCCAAAGTTGAAACGAGTTCGAATCCATTAAGGCCTTCACGAGAGTCAATTCCTAAGGCATTCTTAAGGCCTTTTTGTTCTTTTTTAATACGTGAACCTCTAAATAAATCAGAGAATCCGTATATTCATGATTTACTTAAGCAGTTATAGGAGATCTTAAACTTTTACATATATAACATTTATATCGAGCTTCCTTATCACAGGTTTTATACAAATACGATTCATACTAATTGAGGTCAGTTGTTAGACCCCGCTTATTTTCGGAATCCAACTCTTGCGAAATCATGAAACTTGAGCTTTCTCTGATACCACAATTGTTGGACCCCACTTACAGAGCCTAACTTCAGATCATGAAACTTGAACATCATCGGTTCATTTTTATTCTCATAAAATCCCAATAATTTTCCTCACAATTTGTTCAATGGCGTGCCCATACAAACCAGTCACCTTGCTCAAACTTATTTCTCCTATTTGTGAATAGAATTTGGAAATCTTCAAAAAAGAATTTCAATTTGGCTTCTTCAAAGGAATAATAGCTCTAAGCCTCTATTTTGTTTTGAAGCAAGAATCACCTCGATCAGAGCTATATAGCTCAAGATATGCTTAAAACTCCAAAGTGTGTTTATACCTCAATCATGCTCTCTAAACTGACCTCTCACTTTCTTACTATCAAACTTTTTCAAAACAACTCCAAAAGCTATCAATTTTTATGGAGAGATAAATTCATGTCTTAGGAATCTATCGCTTTAAGAATCATTTGATTCGGAGGTCGTATGGGGAAGTTATGATCAAAAGAATATAACATGTTTATATCCTCAATCGATTTGTACCTATCTTGGCGCGATTATCATAAATTTCACCAAAAATGTCTGATTGATTTAGTTTTTGGACCATTTGAAGGTAGACTTCTAGATATACAACTTTCAGGAGACCATAAAGTCAGATTCTGCCTTTAAATGGGTCAAAATTGCAATATCCTTAAGCTGACTCGTGAATGTTCGTTTAACGGACATGCATGTCCGTTTAACGGACATTGTCGGACCAAAATGCACCTTCTCACCTGAGAAGGTCCGTTAAACGGACATCAAGTCCATTAAATGGACATAAGCGATGATAGGGGTCCTTTTTGACCCGTAAAGATCCGTTAAACGAACCTAAAGTCCGTTAAACAGACATGAGGTTCCCAAAACCCCTCCAAACCCTCTCCCATGCTTCCTACATCCAATCTAAAATCATATTCAATCAATATCTTCTTAAATTCAACTCTTCTAGTGTAAACTCACTTCATAACAACTTAAACACCAAAAGTATCTCATAAGCTCTCAAACCTCAATTCGTTTGGTTCATCAAAACCACCATTTCCTATCATGTACCATAGCTGCCATCATACACAATTCCTATGCAACATCATAACTTGTAACAATCATATCTTTTCATTTCGATGTCCAAAAATTACAAACTTTATAGCGTTGAAAAACTATAAAGACGAACTACAACTTTCATGAAAGCAATTTTGGCTAATCCTACCTAGATCAATACAGTTTTCCCTT
>JANZLF010000007.1:6411569-6422960 GCA_026546835.1 Erythroxylum foetidum | reverse complement strand
ATTCGACGCAAAAAACGGTGCCGTCAAAACACAGACCTCGCGAATATGGACGGCGAAGCGAAGAAACCGAAGAGTCCGGTAGATGATTGCTGCAGTAACCATAAGACCTGGGTACAGAGTACCGCCGATGATGCGTCCAAGTGGGTACCAGCTTTCTGAGTCGAACCAGTTCCAGAATTCGTAAAACCCTTTCTGAGTCAAGAACAGAGTTGTCCGGTAGTTGAAGTAAGGATCGAATTCATGGATCATAGACTCATAGCGAAGGACACTAAACAAACGAGTTATGAAAGCCAAGACGTAGACGAGACAGAGAATTGAGACCCGGATCAGAAGTTCTTGTTGCTTGGTCTTGAGCTTTAGAGACTTGAGAGAGAAGGTGTTTGCGAAAACATCCGACATTGTCGAATTCTTAGCAGACATTAGAAGGGTTTTAGATGTGCCGTTACTGGGTTCGTTTTTGCTAGTCATGGTTCGTATTTAATCCCCCAGAGGCAGAGATTGGATGAATGGGAAGAATTGGGTGAGAAATGCTTCAGGATCTTAGCAATTATGCATCACACTAAGATCCTTCCCAACGTCGACAGAGGTTGAGAGAGGAAAATTGGTTTTTCTAAAGAAGATTAGAATTAGAAGTAGCGGAAGTGTGAACATATGTTTTTAGAAGCCCCAATGTAAGACTTGCAAGCCCTAAAGTATACGTGGGAATTGAATTAACTTGGGTTCTCTTTAGTCCCATCAAGAGACAACTAGGGAGGAGGATTGGATGGCTCTGCCTAATTCAAAGTTAACCAACATGTTTAAATTGATCAAATTTAAAATTAAGTTCAGGCTTAAAGGTTTGGTATGAAATTAGCTTCTTTGCCAAAAGTCAATCCTAAAGTTGAAGAAGATCAAAAGCACATTATAGAGAAGCGTAGAAAAATTCAAGAGCCATGGGGTCATTCTTATGTCTTGTTACTTTATTATTATTTATCAATTTTCTTTGTTTTGTTATGAACAAAATTGAGATATAGATTTAAATGTGATGAACTTTACGATTATATTCTGATTTGATCTTTGATTTAATGAAAGATTCATAGTTTCTTGATAATTGTTAATATTTATATATTATGTTGAATTAAAGGAACAATAATTGAACTATATTATAGGAATTCACAGAGCAAATTCATGTGTTCATAAGTTGGTTTTATTAGAAATAGATTTTGATCAATTAACTTAAGAATAGGGATTATATATCTCGACACAGAGAATAAGGTTATAACTTGGGAACTTCTATTGGTCCAAGTAACTAGGATTAATTATTGAGTTGAGATAAATTCAAATATAGAGAATCACTATCTTTGATTAACTCTGATTTATTGTCTAGTTTAATCTAATTTCATTTTCTGATTTAATCACTTGTTTATTTAGATTATATAATAGAAAGACATTTAGTACTAATAATCACAGTCCTCATGGATTGATTCATACTTGCTGATGCTAGCTACAATTATATTGTGCATTTATGGTATAAAACACACATTAAGCTTCTGGTGGTATTTTCAAGGACTGTAATATTATAAAATCCTTTTTTTAGTAATCTAATACATTTTCTATTTTATTTATGCTTTTATTTTATATTTCTAAATTGTACTATTTTTATTTCTTTTTTATATTATTTATTTATAGAACTGTCTTTCTTGAACTTGTGTTTGTGACTTATTTTAAAGATTTGGGTATTTATTGCTAGCCCTCAAACACACTCCAAGGATGGAAAGAAGAACATTCTCTGGGAGCTATATTTTGGCAATGGAATGAAGATGTACAAGAAATACTTAAGTTCAAGAAGGCTACCTACAAGGCTCTAGTAGATATCACCACAAAGGTGGAGAGAGTTAGTAATCAAGATAAATATAAATTGGCAAACAAATAGGCGAGGATGACAGTCTTAAAGGCTAAAAGTAGAGCTTATAAAAAACTATATCAACAATTGGATACTAAAGATAGAAAAAAGGATATTTTCAAGTTGGGGAAAACTAGGAAATGAAAAGTAAGAGAATTTGATTAAGTTCATTGTATAAAAGATGAAGTAAGGCGGGTGCTTATAGTTGAAAATGACATCAAAAGAAGATGGCAAATGTACTTTTATAGCATTTTTAATGAAGTTGTAGAGGATAACATCCTTTTAGGTGACCTTAACTCGTCCGAGAGGTTTTGTAATTTTATTTGTTCCCAACATATTACAAAGAATGAAATTATGAAAACATTGAGATGAAGAGTGGTAAGACAGTAGGGTATGATGAGATACCTGTAGAAGTGTGGAAAAGCCTAGGCGAAGAGGGTATTACTTTGTTATCCACGCTTTTTAATGTGATCTTTAAGTATGTCAAAATGCCAGATAAGTCGAGAATTAGTACGATAATTCCTTTATATAAGCATAAAAGGGACATCCAAAGTTGTAACAACTATAGAGGCATCAAATTACTTAGTCACACCATGAAGTTATAAGAGAAGGTAATTAAGAAGAGAGTGAGAAAGGATGTTTCTATCTCAAAAAACCGATTTGGCTTCATGTAATATCCAATTTTTTTGGAATATTCTTAGGGTTTAATCCTAGATTAAATATTGCATATACATGTATAACATTAGCTTTCATCTTGCTGTCCATAGTCAACCTGTTTTCATCTTAAGTTTGTGATGAATTTTGCTTGTATGGAGACTTTTTTTAATCTCAAGTTTGAGCTGAATTGAAAGCCTAACATGTAAGTGACAATCTGAGTTTTATGGTATGTCAAATGATATAAAAATAATGCTTGAATTGGAATGAAATGCATATGTTAATGGTGAAGATATGTGCTAGAAAATGTTGCATGAACTTGGAAGTTTCTCTATTTTATTTTTGGTTTATGAAAACTACAAGATATAGATTGATTTATGGATGAATTAGGTCTAGATTTGAAGTATAATGAAGGTGGTTTTATGCCAAAGAAAGTTGTTAATTTGATGTTCTTGAATTGGGAAAGAACTAGGACTATATGCATAATAATGTAAAAGTTTCTAGTTTGATAATTTGTGAGCTGTTAATTGAATAATTTTAAACTGGAATAAGAGATGTTATTGATGAGGAATAGGAGTATGATTCAGGCCTAATAGAGGTATAATTGATGAACTATAAAGAGGTTGTTTAACCTTGGTATAAAGTGTAAAACAATCTAGAAAAAAATGAAAGAAGAATTGCTAGAATATGTTAGTTGTAGTGTTTTCACTGAACATGCATCAGTATTTTAGCTATAACTTGATCTGTAGACATTCAAATGGTATTATTTTAAGTTTATATTAAATTAGAGACATATGAATATATTTTTTATGAAGGAATCAAATTTTAATTCTCTCTCTAAGAGTTTCAAATTTTGACTTGAAGTTGAGTTTTTGGATTCAGTCACTAATAAGAATAGTCTATATAACTTTAGGTATACCTTACTGAATACTAAACCAAATTGTATGAACTTTAGTTAATTAGAAACTTAAGACATATGGAAACATTTTTTTAGAAGAATGTACTGCCTAATTACTTCATTTTCTATGTTGTAATGGCCATACAAAGCTGACCCAAAACCTGTCCTAAGAAAATCTGGAAACCTAATAAAGGAATTGGATGGGAACTTTTGGATAACCCATCCCATGATTGTGGGAAGCCATATACGGTTGTGGAAATTGCATGGAAGTAAAGAAAATGTTCTTTTGTGTGATTCTTGAACCAATTAAGGATAAGGTATTTAACTAGGATGTATTTGGACTTTATTAAGGTTTTAAAAGCACATAAATTGATGTTGGAAAATTTGGTTAAATGTGTGATAAGTTTTGATTGTTAATTGATATTATACTTTAAGGAAAGGAATGTTGGATAAAAATGCATCTAAGTTTGGATGAATGAGTATTGAAGAAAGTAGGGTATTTATAAATGAGAATTTTGGTGAATGTATGAGTATATGTTACTAGAAAAATTTTGGTGAATGTATAAATTTAGCTTGCTAAAATTTTAGATGTAAGGTACCAATTGTATGTGTATTATAAGAAGCTTTTTTATCATGGAAATATTTAAGGATAAATGTAAAGTATGATTGATGAATTTGGAGTAAATTAAGCTATTTTAAAGAGATAAACCTGATTGCAAAATGGTAGTATACAAAGTATGATGTTGAATGGTTAAAAAAGTTGAATAAGGTTTCATACCTGGGAAAAAAAACAATTGAGCATGCATTGAACATGACATATGTATATATCTACACAAATGAATATGTATTTGATTGATCGACTTTGTAATCTGGATCATGTGTGAATTGTATGATTTTAGATGTTCAAGTCAGACGTCATTAAGACATTGCCGGACCATCCAAGCAATAGCATAAATTGAAACGTACTCTGAGTCAACTTAGATGATATCACTAGGATTAATTTATTTATGTTTATGTTTAATTCCTATATATTGAACTGGTACTGAATTGATTATGATTTGTTTATAAATTTTAGACTTTAATGGTCCGAGGGGTTTGATATTCGGGAATGTATTGGAAGTAGTCTGTTTGCATATGAATTCTGAATGATATCTGTATACTCAACGAAAGTTAAATGCCAGACTTAGGTCCGATGAATATGAGATTCTATCTATGCATCATAAATGAATGTTATACATGGCATATTCTATTATTTGATGCATTTTATAAAATGCATGTTCAAATAAAGGTGTTGTAATCAGAGTAGCCAGTTTGAAAGAGCTTTAAGCGCAGAATTCTACATGCAGAGTTTTGCTCCATGATTTTTGTATCTGAGTGAGCCCCAAGGGCCAGTACCTGTATCTGTATCTGTATGTGTATCTGAAAGGTTCTTAGTCATAATAAATAATAACGAATCTGGAGTCTCATATGCATCTGCTTTTGTATACTTATGATTATGAAATATATTATCATGAAATCTTTTCTAAAATTGTGATGATTAAGTGATATGCCATGATAATGTGATTGATTGGGTTATTCATGTTCTCAAAGAATGTTTGTGAAATTAGTTGATTGTGTGATATTTGTGTATTTGGCCTGAGTGAGATCATCAATGATGATTCACTCATTGAGTTCACAAAACTCATCAAAAATTACAACATCACTTTTTAGGTACGAGACAGAAGACCTAGTTCCTAAGATTGTTTAAAGCAATATTTTAGATTAAGTTATGGCTCAAAGGTCTGTCAGCTGATATCAAAGGAGTTATAGTTTGTAATTTGTAGTTTCTTATTATACAGAACTTTTGTACAAGCATTGTAAATATTTGTTTCAATGAATACAATGTAAACTTTTTTCAATGAATGAAATGAAGTGTTAGTATTGTATATTCTTTATGTTGTCATTTAAGAGATTATGATCGTTCTAATATACCATTCTCATAGGATATGTACTTGAAGGTCCTCTGGATGTTCAGGTATATATTCTATGGTAGCGGGATGCTACACTTCATGTCAGGAAGGTAAATGATAGAAGCTTTGTATCTTCTTAGAAGGTTCATAGAATACTACTAGGAAAGATAATGTAATCTACACATAGTTTTCATTGATTTAGAGAAGACATACGATAGAGTTCCAAGGAAAATCTTATAGAGGTGTTTAGAAGTCAAAGGGGTTCCAATGACTTACATATAAATTATTAGGGATATGTATGAAGGCGTAAAAACTTAGAGCAGAGCATTTTTCTATAGATATTGGGCTACGCTAAGGCTCCTCTTTGAGCCCCTTTTTGTTTGCAGTAATGATTGATGAGCTCACCAATAATATCTGAGGGGATGTGGCTTAGTGTATGCTGTTTACTGATGACATTGTTTTAGTGGATGAGACAAAAGAGGGGGTCACTGCCAAGCTTAAACTTTAAAGGTATATGCCAGAGTCAAAGAACTTTAGATTGAGTAGGACTAAGACTTTGTACGTGAAGTGTAACTTTTAGGGACATATGGTGGTTACTAATGTAGAGGTAAAGATTGGTTTAGAAGTTATACCGCAAAAGGAGTGTTTTAAATATATAAAATCTATCATCCGAAGTAACAGAGAGATTGATGAAGACATAATTCATTGAATCATATCAAGGTGGCTTAAATTGAAAAGTGCATCAGCAGTTTTATGTGACAAAAAGATACCATTCAAATGTAAAGGTAAATTTTATCATTTAGCGATTAGCCCAGGGTAAAGGCCCATCAAACAAGTGCATAGTCATAAATTAATGGTGACAGAGACAAGGATGCTTTGTTAGATGTGCAACCTTACTAAAAGAGATAAGGTCAGCATTATAATGGTAAGGGATAAATTAAAGGTAGCTAATATTATTGACAAATTAAGAGAGACAAGACTTAGGTAATTTGGACATATTAAGAGGAGACACTCAGAAGCTCCAATGAGAAGATGCTAGAAGATTATACTTAGAGATTATAAGAGGAAACAAATAGAGGTCTAAGAAGAATTGGGGGAGGAGGTCAAGAATGATGTGACAATGTTGGAACTTATTGAGGACATGTCTTACAATAAAAAACTTTGATGTATTAGGGTTCAGATAAAGGATCCCTTGTAAAGAGGTCCTTGTAGCTCCTATTAGACTTTTAACTCTTTCCTCTTATAGTTAACATATATATATAAATAGGTAGTACTTACCTCTTAGGGTTTTAGTCTAAGAATAACTAATTTAATTAATAAAAGTATTATAAGGTGAGTACAAGGAAAAACAGTAGGCTAAACTAAAATGCGCTACAACAAGTTAGAAACTAGTATGTTAAACAAGTATATAGTGTTAAGTTAGAAAAAAATAGATTTATAAACATAGCAAATAGATTATATAGCATAACTACCAGCTTAAAGAAGTTACACAAGAACTACTAGTAAACAAAATGTTAAAACTACCTAAAAATCAAGATGGTTCTCAACTAGCTATTAATAAATCTAGTGTCTTATGTTTTTTTCTTATAGTATTTAAGGTCTATGAAAGCACAAGCTATTATAATCCAATCTAGTATAAGGGCCATTGTTTTTATTCCTTAAAATCTTAGAAGATCAGTCATGGGTGAGGTTCCATTTAAAGACTTATGAATGTTTGCATATCATTGGCAATGATGATTTTCCTAATCAAATTTAATTTATTGCATATCATTGTTTGAATTTCTTATTGTATGTCATAAAAGGTACTTAAGTTTCTTTCTTTCTATAATGCACAGAGGCAACAATTAAGAGCAATTTTAATACAATATAGTATCCATATTTCAAATTATATAGTTTCCTTACCTAGTTAACTATTCTTAGCCACTCAATTTTAGTATAGACAAGGTTGCATAACCTTTGAATTTATGACTAAAGGGTTGAGAATAATGACGTTTAAAACAATTTGGTCTCAGGATTTTGTGTCCTAATTTTAAAACTTATACAGGAAAGGTTATTGGTATGACTTTTATTCTTATTTGTTTTACTTAATCTTTACTTGATAGCCACCTATAAGATAAGTTCTTTGGAAAGGTTATGTTTAATCCATCCCAGATTATGCTAAAAAGCTTTCTTATTAGGGACCCTATACACGTTGAAGCAATTTTTATTAGTAATTCTTCCAAAGTTGTGCCTCAACTAGACTATGGTGTTTTAGACATCAGGTAAGGCATTCTTTGGTGAAATTCTCTAAAGTCTTAGAAATTATGCATTAGATTAAGATCCTTCTTAATGTCATCAAATGTTGAGAGAGGAGAATGGATTTTTTTTTAATAAAAGAATATATAGAGGATTTTGAAGTACAATAGTGTTTCATTGATTTCAGTGCATTTACATGGGTTTAAAATCCCAAATATAAGATTTTATCTTATATCTCCTAGTGACTTAGTGACAAATATTTTAAATTTACTTCATGATAATGTTGTGGAAAGAAGATTACCTTTATTCTACCTAGGTCCATTAAAAATAGTTAATAATTATATAGGAAAATTTTATGAAAGAGAAAAGCACCTAGTTGGTTTAAATAGCAAGTTTGGCTCTTTTAAGTGTCTTTTAACTTAAGAGGCTCAAGCTTTAACTCATAATAAGTAAGAGAAGTGAAGATACATTAGGGTCTATAAACACCACTTGAATCAAATTTATCACCTGGCTTTTATTTGTTAAAATTTTATTTGATTAACATAAAAGACATGGTTTGCAGATAATTATGTGCATTCGTCAGTACCTAGTGCACACTAAAAGGGTAAAAGTTACAAGTTATATTGATAAAAAAGAGACAAATACTTAAAGGAATTAGGGAGACTAACACTTGTGGATTACATTTATTAAGAAATTGTTAACGACAAGAAATCTAAGTAATAAAAAATATTTTTATTATGAAATTACTAATCGTGTAATATTTGAAGTAATAAGTCAATAACATTGGTATACCTTTTTTAAATTGTAAATATAGGTTTGGTTGTTAACATTTTTTTAAATGCCTTAAACAAAAATGGGATTGAAAACTTAAATTTATATAATGAAATTGTTACTCTACAATATTAAGAAAAGACAAAAAAAAAACCTTAGGAACTAAGGGTCCTAAACAGAAAAGAGTTCGTGATTCAATTTGTAAAATAGGAAAAGTCAAAGGCACCTTATTTTATTTTTCTAAGTATTATTGGCAACCCAACCTAATGTCTTTTAAATAAGCTTAAAGAAAGCCTCAAGCTTAGACCACATCAAGTTTTGGGCTTTGTTTGAATTCCAAATTAAGATTCTCAAAGTAAAAAATTCTTCGAAATTTAAGTTTGACCCGAATAATTCAAATGTATGTTGAATTTAAATGCATGTCGTTCAATTCAAAGAACAAATTTTCTTGAATGTCTAACAGTTTGTTGTTTTACCTAGTATTTAGAATAAGTAAAATCCTAGAGTGATGTATAATATTTGAAGTGAATACTTAGATTATATCATCAAACATCTAGGACTTTATGGTTTTACTTAAACTTTAAAATAAAGTAGCAATGATGCATATAGTTACGTCATAAGACTTATAAAATAATTAAAAACCTAAAATAGAGGTAAGGTCTGAACATGAATTTTCTATTTTTTATTAATTAAGAAAAGAAAGCTAAAATAGACCTAGAATAGAATAAACACAATTTTATATAAAAATAAATTGGATAAAATAAATTGGAAAATAATGAAAAAGACAACAAATAATCAATAATGTCAGGGACCATAATCTTGGTGTTAGGAAACTAACCATAATCCAATCACACAAACACAATAAAAAATATTTTTTAAAGTTTCTTGATTGGATATGAATAATTGAATAACTTAAAAAATTAATAATAAATAAGTAATTGCATCTTATCATATTCAAATTCCTATAAAAAAGTTATTCTTAAGGTGTCAACCATAAGTTTTCTACGTGTCTAGTTTTTAATAGTGTTCATATAGTAGAGAAAAAAACACTCAACTTTTGAGAGTAAAAGGTAGGAGAGCTAGCCTTGCTCCTATTTATAGAAAAGGATAGAAGAGTTTCATTCTTATTAAAATTTACCTTCCTAACTATAATTAAAGTCTAACTCTAATTATAATTATAATTTCATTTTAATAAAATTAAATATCTCATATTTAATTTCTAAAGTTTCTCAAAATTCACAAATATGTTTGACTTAAGTTAAATTAGTTTTTTTTCTTTTTAACTGTTATTTTATGTTTGACCTATTAGTTTCCTAATATGTTTAAAATAATTATAAATTATAATTATAATTCATAATTAGAATTAGAATTAGATAAACTAAAAATCCTTTCAATTTATCTTTAATTATCTAATTAAATAATTTACAATCAAAGATCAAGATTGACGTCTAGCAACATGTCATAATCATCTAAATATTAGAAATGTAAAAAGTGGTTTGACTCAACCTATTCATGCACAGTTATGATGTATAATTCAATCCTTTCATTACCTAATGTTCTAATTAGATATAGAGTATAGATTTAGTGTTTACCCTTTTAAATTAATCACGTTCGTTCTTGTTAATTAGTACTTGATTTACAATTAATATTTTGAAACAACTTTTTAAATCTCAATTTACTTCAGCTTGAGAGTTCCTTAAATCATTACTAATCAAGAATAGTAGAACATTCTCTCTAGTTACTTTAGAGTGACAACTCCTTTATTGACTTATTCAACTATTCTATAAGATTTCATACTATATCCAAGTAGTACCGACTAAGCTACCTTAAATAAAATTGTTCATAAGTAGCAATTAAACATAATAATTCCCATATGAGATACTTTAGTAATCTCTAATTTAAGGATCAATTTTATAACCATCATAATGAGAAAATCCATAAATAAATAAGTAAAATTCCAGTTGGGATACTCATAATACACTACAAGAAAATTGAAAAAAAGGGAAAAATTATGTAGTAAATTAGTGACAAAAGAAAAAATTCCTCATTCAAAGAGGAGGAAATTTTCCCGCCAACTTTCCCAACAAAATTTAGCGACAAAAGAACGTTGTCATAAAAATAGGTGCCAATGGTTCCTCGTCAAAATTACTGATGAAATTTATTGATGAAAATAATTTCCGCCAGGGAATTAAAACTAAGGTCATCATCGTTCAATTGAAAGGAAAAACAACGTCGTTTAAATTGGAAGGAAATGTCATCATTTTCCTTCAAATTAAATCGACTGATGCCCCTCCTTCTTTTCTTCGTGTTTCTTCTTCATTTTCATTTCCTCTTTGTTTCCTCCATCTCTGACAGAGCTCACTTTATTCATCCATCCATTGTAAGCCTGTCCATCTGTTATCTTTGTTTCCATTGTTGAAGTTGGACGTATCTACTTTTGGGGTTTGTTTTTTCTACTTAATTTTGTGTTATTAAATGATTTTATTTTTGATGGTTTTGTTTGTGTGGATTGAGTTGTGAGGGTTTATTTTGATTGTTAATAGGTCTTTGTTTGTTATTTTGCGTTAGTATTAGTGAATATTGGAAAAAAAGCAGTTTTGAAACAAATTAGGGATGAATTTATGTAGTATACCAAGTGTTCGATGAAAGTTATATTAGGGAGAAAAGTTTTGTTAAGGTTAGCGTGATATGATGGGCATTTTATCGAAGGGTATAGGCAGTTGAGTAATCCATTAATCTCTTTATTGAAGGGTAATTGTTTTGGATGAAATTAAGAGGTTGAATGTGCTTTTAATATAATGAAGGAAATTTTGGTGTTTTTATTAGTCTTGAATTTTCATAATTTCAACAATAATTTTGTTATTGAAGCATATGTAAATGGAAATCTATTAAGAATTGTTCTTACGTGGTAAGGATACCTTATTTATTATTTCATGAAGTCATTTTCTAATATATACCTACATTTGTCTACATACAAAAAAGAACTTTTGGTTTTGGGGTTG
>JANZLF010000007.1:6306815-6320812 GCA_026546835.1 Erythroxylum foetidum | reverse complement strand
TATATATTTAAATATATATAAGATAAAAATGTCTTTAAATTATTGTGTCACTATTCTATAACCAACTAATTGAGTATAGGGCATAAACCAATAGATACACCGATTGACCTTGGTTATTCTTGTAAATATTAACAAGTTCCCACTAGTATTAAAATCTTTAGACCATGGTTGAGTTAGATTCTATTCAATTTTATTTAATTTTTCCAAATATTCCACACAAAAATTTAAAAAAAAGTATATTTATTTTAACAAATAAAATAGATAATAAAAATATATTAAGGGTACAACAAAACTATCAATTTTTATTAACTCATATTAAAAACTTTATTCAAACAAAAAAAATAGGCTTTAGAGATTTGATAGACAAGAATGAGAAAGTAAATTTTAGTGGAATTAGTTGGTTTTTAACATATTCAACGGCTTAAAAATTACTTTAGTAAATAATTAAAACATTAAACTTTTAATTTCATTATTAAATAAAGAATATATTAAAAGTAAAATTTTAACTCACCACTCTACCATTTTATGTTCTTTAATATATCATCTTATTTCTTATTTACTTTAATCCACTAATTTTGTTACATTACATGTAATATTTATTTAAAAATAATAACTAATAAAGTTTTGAATTAATTTGCATAGCCTATAATTTAGTTTGTTAACACATAATTCAATTTTTAAACACATTTTCACATTTGATTGATTTAAATACATCTATGATCAGCCTATCTTCTCGTAACTAAATTGACATATGCATTAATATTATGTCATAGATATGCAAAACTTGAATCAGCGGATTGTATTAGTTGTTAGCTGATTCTATCAGCGGTTAGTTAACAGCTGATTCTATCATTAAAGATGTTTGGTAAAATTATATGTTTAGTATTGACTGTTTAAGTGCAAAATGACATATGAGAACTTGACGTTAAAAAAATTATAAGGTCATGATTAGATATTTAATTTTATACAAATTTAAGTTTTGAACTCTAATGAAAAACATAGAGGATTCTTAAAAATTTTGTCACTATAACATATTTTTTATTTTGTAACCAAAAAATTATTTCATTAGTAAAAAAAATTCCAATTTTTGTAACTAAAAAACTTACTTTATTATAAAAAATGTTATCACTGTAGAATACATGCATGATTTTTAGTTTGAATTATCCACAATATCACTGTAACATAATTAGCATAATTCAAAAATTATGAAAGGATAATAATTTTTGGCTAATCATCAAAAAAATTTCTCTTATGAAACTTTTAGAAATAAGCTTATTAAAGATAAATAAGCTAACTAATAAGTCATTTATCAAACACATCAATAACTTTTTAAAATGGGTCAATAAGTTAAAAACCAGCTTATCACCTGTTTGCCAAACATCTCCTTTAGCTTTTTAATATGGCCAAACAATTAATTTGGGTCGATAGTTAAAAATCAACTTATCAGTTGTTTACCAAACGAACTCATAGTTTAGTTTGATAATTAACAGATTGTATTAGTTGTTAGCTGATTCTACCATCGGTTAGCTGACAATGGATTAATACACCTGATTTGACTAGTAGATAATATCAATTGTTTATTTAAAGAAGTTTGAAAAAATTACTTGTTTATGTGTAAAATGACTTATAAGTGCATGTTTTAAAAAAATTGTAAGGACAAGAATTAAGAGTTTTATATCTTAGAATTTCTTTGAATGTTTTAATAAGAATTTAAATATTTAAATATTTAATTTAAAAAAAAGTAAGTTTATACATCTAATAAAAACATAAAACATATAATAATAATAATACCAACAAACAAATAAATAGATAAATAAATAACTTTTGGTGAAAGAAAAACAATACTAAAAAATGACAGCTTGAATAATTTATATTAACTTTTGGACACAATCGTCATTTCTTCCTTTAATTTCTCAACGGTTGAAGTAAAATGCTCATATAAAGAGCATATTTAAAATAAAAACAAATTAAGTTTAATCTGTCAACTCAATTAGTTGATTATTAAACATAATTATCAGCTGTTTAATATGATGAATGAAACAGTCAAATACTTCTCCATCTGCCCAAAAATAATTAATAAGCCACTTACCAAATAAGGTCATGAATAAGTTTCAACTGAATTTGTAACATGTTAATTCGAACTTAAAATGCAGTTAATATGAATTTACTGCATAAATCTGTTTCATTACCAACAAAGAAAATGAAGGGTCGTCCAAATGGTACAGCGCAGAAAACTCCACGTTTATGGCTTTTACATCACTCTTCATTCATTATCCAACAAGGATCTTGGATAGGTAGCCGAGCTTGAAAAGTACAAAATAATGCCCCACAACCCCATTCGTCACTGGAACTCCGTAGATATTTTTGTTTCTAGTAAACTCCGTAGATATTATTTACGACCTAGTAAATGAATTTCATGTTTTTTTCTTCTTCTTTTTTTTTACCACGTCAAAAGACATACTTTCTTGTAAAATCAGATTCTAACGTCCAAATTATATATATATTTTTTGATTACATTATGTATCTCAGCTTAGTCGGACTAATCCTAATCTACTAAAACCCTATTCCAAGAGTCCTAGAGAGGGTACATCTGAAAATCCCAAGATCCATCAGGTTTCTACGTCGTCTGTACACGTATGCGCACATGAAATCTTCACATACTTGATTGTTCAACTGATGATTGATCGCTGGCCTTCCCTCGCTCAACATCATGTTCCCATCAACCTCCAGGTTCTCTAGTAGCTCCAACTCCCACACTGCCGCTGGAAGTGAAACGTCCGTAATTGATCCGATCAAGGAACTGTGTTCAAGGGGCTAGAATATCATCAATAGGAATAATGTCTATTTCTCCTCCGTCCAACTTATATTTTGATCATGGTAACATGAATAAGAACATAAATAAAAATAAATATAACAACGAATGAAAATAAAGTATAGCTAGCAACGAATCTTATTTTTTAAATTGTAAAAAATGGAGGAATGAAATTATTATCTTTGTTAATACCAAATATGAGTTTTTATTTCATAATTACACATTTTTTTTTCATTACTTCCAAACAAGCACCCCTTAATTTACTGAGTTTGTTTATTGTGCATGTTTTTTTTGTTCTCTTGTATTGCTCCAAAAAGACCAAATAAAGTAAAAGAAGAGTCTGGTCACTGGTGGATGAGCTAACGTAGAATAGTTTGTGTGGTGGGTCTCAAAATACCCACAAGTGCTACCAGTGACGTTGACCAAAACTTTAATTATGTAGACTTTTCTTATGTGACAAAAGCTGTCACTTGGACTTCCCTTATTGACCCTTGTATGTATATCACTGTACATCTCTTCTGGCCAGTGAAGCAACTAAGAAGGATTGGAGCATTTACCTGAATATGAAGTTCAAAAAATTATTCCCAACAATTTGAGGGCTAACATGAGATAATAAGTAGCTCTTCTAATTTAAGTGAAGTCACAGATTTGAACCATTTTTATATATGCAATTATTTAAAATTTGAAGTCAGAGTTTTACTTTTCACAAAGGACCTACTTAATTCGAGCAAAGATTAGTCTAGATATAGATAATTTAAAGGTATCTTCTTATAATTGAGACCCTTTTAAAATATCTCGTAAATAACTAAAAAAATATTTTCAATAAAATTTAAAAAAAAAGCAAAAAATAAAAAAAGAAGCAATTCATTAATAAGGTCATATGGTTTAAGTGAATAAAAAGATTGCGAAAGAGCTGACGCACCACAAGCCCTTTTGCCAGCATCTTGACCGTAGGGAAACACGTAACATTTGGTTCGGCCAATATATTCTCGACACGTTTGCAAAATTCAACGGACATGATTATGGTTGAGATTCTGCTTTGTGCCGCATAAGAAGGCAAAACACATCTCTCTTTCCACATGTATACTCAATTTGGTTGTTTATGGTGTTGTAAAGAAGTTTCTGTGGTGATTCTTCTTCCAAGCTAGTTGGATACGTAAGGATTTGTTTCAGAGTTGATCAAGAGGAGTCCGCTTTTATGATAATGGATGATGAGGTTGCTAGGCTGATCAGGAGGATGAACCCACCCAGGTTCCTTCCCTCTTTCTTTTCTATCATCTTTCTAACATTTCAGTTGTCGTTATACAGTGTTCTTCAGGTTTTTTTGTTTTTGGGTTTCCTTGTAAAGCCCTTCCGCTTTTCTTTTTCCTGAAAATTTTCCCTTTTTAGTTGACGACTTGTGTGTGTAATCTTGAATGGCGAGTAACATACTCGAAGTTTTTATTCTAAGAAGTCCTTGGCTTGAAGACAAGTTCTGAAAGCAGTTAAACTGTCAACACCCTTTGCATGTTATCATCCTTTTTTGTATTCCCCACCGTTCATGAAGCCCTTCTCCTGACTTGCTCCCCTGTTAGTAAGGTTTTATTGCAGATAAGTCAAAAAAAAAAAAACTTAAAAAGAAGGTACGTAAAGGGGATATGTTTCTTTTTCAAACTCTTTATCTTGTTTGACTCACATTTCACAAGTTATGAATTGTTTGGTCTTTAACATGGCAATTTCATTATTTTAGGTCCTGATTATCTGAAAAGTTTTCAACTTCATGGTCGTTTTGTTTTCATTTTCTTCTTTTTCCTAAGCAGTCTATACCGACCTCCTTTAATAGAGGAATCCTGGCCAAAACAATTTAATGTTGATGTATACAAAAGTGAAACTTTTGTTGTCTATTGCTTCCTTGCTGTTTTATTAATAGATGAAAGGCTTGTTGTTTATGGAAGCAGAGTGGTTATTGACAATCAAGCATGCGAAGATGCCACAGTTATCCAGGTAATGCACCACTTACTCATATCAGTTATGCAGATCTGTTCCAACCTTAATGGGATGGTGAAATTGGCTATATACTATTAAATTATAAATTTGCATCACTTAACTGTTGATTTAGTAGATGGATATCTTGAAGATATCGATGAGGTGGAGTTTAATGCGTTGTTGTGCTAATAATATTGATGATTCTGTTAGGAATAATGGTCACAAAGGAGGAGAGTGGTTAGTTTATACAAGGAAGAAGAAGACAGACTGTAAGCAGTAGTGAGATAGCTAGATATCGATATATTTTAGTGATTCAGGTTGTTAGCAGGAGATATCTATCCTTAGAAGTTTTTTAGGATAAGTAGATATAAAATAATAGTCTATGGGGGAAGTGGGGTAGGCTTTTAGATTGGAAATAATTCTTGGAAGATTTCCTGAGATTGTAAGGGGGTTTTCCCTTGTGAAGAAGGTTCTTCCTTCTTGTTTCGGAATAATACTGAGCTATTGCTCTCTACCTAGTGTTATTTAACACACGGGCACATTAAGTTGAATTGTTACCTAACAGATTCACTTTCCATATCAGGTTGACAGTGTCAATAAGCATGGCATTCTTCTCGAAGTTGTACAGGTGCTTACTGACATGAATCTTACAATAACAAAAGCTTATATATCATCTGATGGGGGATGGTTCATGGATGGTGAGTTTCTTTAAACAACTCAGAATGTAGAAAAAGTAGAAGAAAGAGATTATAATCTTATTTATTAGATCTTCTTACTTTATGTTTTTTCCAGTGTTTAATGTGATCGATCAAGATGGGAAGAAAATCAGAGATAAGGAGGTTATTGACTGTATTCAAAGAGTAAATACTGATACACAACCACTAGTTTTATGCTTTTTTATTATCCTTTTGATTTCCTAGCTGTCATAGTGATAGAACAATTCAAATTATCTTTTTCTTGATCTGCTTGATCATGTAATTGGTCAAATTTTGACATTGAGCCACGTACTTTACCAATACTTCTATTTTGTACACTTCTTCTCATTTCTTAATGGTGTGCTTGATAATAATAATTTTGAGATATATGCTTTCTTTTATTCTCTATTACCATATTTTGTTAGCAAAATAGCAAATGGCATGGATTTTATTATTAAAATTTGTTTGTGATCCTTTATTGCATGGTCATTTCTTTTCTAATCAATGTTAGGTGATGGTCAAAGAGGAAATAGTTTATGAAGAAATTGATTTCAAGTATTATCTCAACCACCCTATAAGGGATTAACTTCTCATGTCTTGGCTTTATTGAGGCTTTGACCTAAAAAGCCACGTGTTTTATCAATAACTGTACGTTGTATGCATGTTCCGTTTCTTGTTGATGATGCTTGATAGGAATAATTTTGAGATATAGGGTTTCTTTTGTTTGCTATTGACATTCTTTGTCAGAAAAAAGGCAAATGGACTTGTTTGATAAAGATCTTCTTGAGATCCTTAATTAATTTTTCATTTCTGTCTTCTCTAATGTTTTGTCTAAGAGGAGATGATTTTTACAGAAATCAAACTTGAGTATTATCTCAACCATCCTATAAGGACTTTAACTTCTCATGTGTTTTGTCTAAGAGGAGATGCTTTTTACAGAAATCGAACTTGAGTATTATCTCAACCATCCTATAAGGACTTTAACTTCTCATGTGTTGGCCGTATTGAAGCTTTTAACCTAAAAAGCCACGTATTTTACCAATAAATGTGTGTTGTATGCTTGTTCTGGTTCCTTGCTGGTTATGTTTGATGATAACAATTATGAGACATAGGCTTTCTTTCCTCTGTTATCACCATGCTTTGTCACTTTTTGTGATCCTTAAGTTCGTTATAATTTCTTTCGTCTGTAATGTTACATGTTGGTCAAAGAGGAGAGTTTTTGAAGAAATTGAATGAGTATTGTCTCAACCATCTTGTAAGGCTTAACTTCGCTTGTTTTTACCTTATTGAAGCTTTGACCTAGAAAATGATTTTTTTTAAAATGTAAGTGAGAATTAAAAAAAATCTCATAGGACTTTCTATTCCACACATTACTTGGCTATATATGTTTTAAGTGGAGTGTATGTGCAATTAACAATTAATATTCCACCAAATACAAATTTTGTGCATAAAATAGGTTAGCATACATATGTTCCCCTCAAGATTCAATTTATGTATTTTTCTCTTTTTTTGATTACCTGGTAATCTTGTCTATGGAGTCATTTCTTTTTCAAGTGCAGTGGAACGCTGGAAAGGCATTCATCCATGATTGAGTGACCTATTTGCTCTCTGCCTCTCTCTTTTTAATGTGCCTCATTTTCCATTCATTTCTTTATTTTGCAGAGACTTGAAAGTAAGGCAAGCTTTGCACCCTCATTGAGAAGTTCAGTTGGGGTTATGCCTGCCGAAGAACATACCTCAATTGAACTCATTGGTAGTGACAGGCCCGGTTTATTGTCTGAAGTTTGTGCAGTCCTTACAGACCTTCACTGCAATGTGGTAAATGCTGAGATATGGACCCATAATGCTCGGGCTGCTGCTGTGGTTCATGTCACTGACAATTCTACTGTCTGTGCAATTGAAGATCCAAAACGACTCTCGACAATAAAGACATTGCTTTGCAATGTACTCAAAGGAAATAATGATTTGAAGACGGCAAAAATGACCATATCACCCCCTGGTGTAACTAGTAGAGAGAGAAGATTGCACCAGATTATGTTTGCAGACAGAGACTATGAGCGGGTGGGATTAGGGAGGCTTGAAGATAAAAATTTGAAATCCCATGTTACGTTGTTGAATATTGAGAAAGATTATACTGTCATCACTATGAGGTCAAAGGATCGCCCGAAACTGCTGTTTGACATAGTTTGCACGTTAACAGACATGGAGTATGTAGTCTTTCATGGGATGGTCAACACAGGAAAGATGGAAGCTTATCAGGTGAGTTAGAAGTCAATTAAGTAGTAATAACTGATCAAGAATATCTTCTGGTCTCTGGATGTTATGAACAAAGCAATTTTTGTATTGGCCATCTTCTCTCTGTTGGGATTTCCACTTTACTTTAGTGTGTTTAATATATTTCCTCTTGAACTCTGTTAAGTACTAAATGTTGACTGTTTTTGTTTCTCTTCCATTACCCAGAAAACTGTGTTTGGTTGTAGGAATTCTATATTCGTCATGTAGATGGACTCCCTATAAGTTCAGATGCTGAACGAGATCGTGTCATACAATGCCTTGAAGCTGCCATTGAGAGGAGGACATCTGAGGTTTGTAGATAACTCCACTTATGTAATATGTAGTTTGATTGTAGCATACGCCCTTGAAGATTACTATGCTAAAATATGTTACTTTGGAGTGCAGGGACTTGAGCTTGAATTCTGTGGAGAGGATCGCCTTGGACTGCTGTCCGACATTACCAGGATATTTCGAGAAAATAGTTTGTCTATCATGAGGGCAGCAATCACAACAAATTGTGGCAGAGCAAAAGGCACATTCTATGTCACTGATGTGAGTGGTAACTCAGTTGATCCTAAGATTATCGATTCAATTCGCCAGCAGATTGGACAATCGATGCTGCTCTTAAAACGTAACTCGTTTCTTTCACCACAGCCCGCCCAAGAGACAAGAATGAGTTACCTTTTTGGGAACCTCTTCAAAGCTCGAGCCTTTCAAAATTTCAAGCTGATCGGATCTTACTCGTGATTCCTTCATATGGATTATCTTTGGTGTAGATGTATTTACATGAATGTTGGATAAACTCCAGAAAAGTGTATAGGGATCAAGAACACTGTAAATAGACATGCACCTTCGTCCTTACTCTCTGCTTTGGGAGACTTTTAGGCGATATTAAGTTGTCCTGTACAGAATTTGCCTGGGAAACCAATCCTCGTGGCTTAATTCACATGGCTATCAACTTGTTTGATGTGTCAGCGTATATACCTTGTAGAGATAATGGGAGTTCACTGCTCCATAATAAATAAAGAATTAAATGCTGAAATGGGTGCAGTAATGTTTCAAATGTGGAGCTTTGCCGTTTGGGTTATGCTGATTTTGATGGTTTTATGCAGGGAAGAGTTATATATGAGAAACAGTAAGTTTCTATCAAACAAGCAGATTGTGCCAGCAGCCATTGGAACCCTGACATACTGCCTCCTACTCAAACCCTTCAACCCACAATTACACACATCCACCCTGGAGAGCGAGTCAGCGATTGTAACAATGCATGTGTAGGTGTAGCCTATTCTGCTGTATTCAACAAGTATGAGACCCATAACTGAGTTAGCGACTCAGATAAGCCGAGCTCTGATCTCTAACGCTGTACCTACTCGGTCATGGAATCCATCTCTGGAGCAAACCCTCCATAAAATCGGTTGCCGCGATTCTCTGACTCCGTCGCTTGTGGCGCGAGTCCTTGACCCTCACCTCCTGCAACACTATTCACTTGCTCTTGGTTTTTTCAACTGGGCCTCTCAACAGCCTGGTTTCGCTCACACCTCTCTCACTTACCAATCAATCCTCAAATCCCTTTCCCTCTCTCGCCAATTCAATGCCATTGACTCTCTTTTAAAGCAACTCAAGGCCCAGAAATTGAGCATTGAGTCTCCCACTTATAGCTTAATTATTAACGCTTTCCTCCAGAGTAAGAGGACCCATAACGCATTTTTGGTTTTTAATGATGTTAAATCTGATGTTGGACCTCACACATGTAACTCTCTGTTAGCTGCTTTAGCCTCCGATAAGTCTTTTGACAATGCGCATTTGCTGTTTGATGAAATGATTCGCAAAGATGTTGTTTTTAGTACTGTTGGGTTTGGTGTCTTCGTATGGAGATTTTGTGAGAGCGGTGATTTGAATAAAGTTTTGGGTATGCTAGATAAGGTAAGAGAGAGCAGTCCAATGATTAACGGTTCTCTTATTGCAAATTTGATTGTTCATGGGCTGTGCAAGGCTTCAAGGGTGAGCGAGGCTCTGTGGATTTTAAATGAGTTGAGGACTAGGGGTTGTAAACCAGATTTCATTGCTTATCGGGTTGTAGCTGAAGCTTATAGAGCAAAGGGGAGTGTTTTTGACGTGAATAAGGTTCTGAAGATGAAGAGAAAGCTAGGGGTAGCACCTAGGAGTAACGATTACAAAGAATTCATTTTCAGTTTGATTGCCCAGAGACGAGTAAGCGAAGCCAAAGAACTTGGCGAGGTCATTGTGGACGGCAATTTCCCTATACAAGATGATGTTTTGAATGCATTAATAGGATCTGTTTCAAGCATTGATCCTGTTTCCGCATTGGTATTCTTCCGTTATCTTGTTGGAAATGGGAGTTTACCAACAGTTACAACACTTGGCAACTTGAGTAGAAACCTTCTTAAACATGATAAGATCCATGAATTGTTGGAGGTGTACCGTGTTTTGTCTCTCAATGATTATTTCTCTGACACGGAAACTTATCTCGTGATGTATTCATACTTGTGCAAGGCAGGGAGCGTAAGAGAAGCTTATGCTATTCTTCAGGAAATGAAGAAGAAAGGATTAGATCCAGATATTACGATGTATAACTCCCTAATGGAAGCATGTTGTAAAGAAGACATGTTGCGTCCTGCTAAAAGGCTTTGGGATGAGATGTTTGTAACAGGGTGTGGCGTGAATGTGAGATCTTATAATATTCTTATTGGCAAGTTGCTGGAAACAGGTGAAATTGAAGAGGCACTGAGGCTTTTTAGTCATATGTTGGAGAAAGATATCCTACCAGATGCTACTACATACTCGTTGCTCCTTGATGCGCTTTGTCAAGAGACTAATTTTAAAGCTGCAGCAGAAGTATTCAACAAGTCAGTTGATCAGGACGTAAAGCTTGCGAGAAGTATCTTGAACCCGTTCGTCTTAAATCTTTGTAGAAAAGGTACGCTTTTTTATATATAGTTGTTGATTTCTCTTATTTTGCTTAGTAATTAATCTTAAGTTGGCATAGCAGGTTATTGTTCCTTTTTAGTCTCTTTTATATGTACAATGTATGTCCTCCCTTTAGTGGTGCACTGGTGCCATGCAGGTCAGTATCTTGTTGCTTCCAACTTCCTATCTGGTCTCACCTATGACATAGGACATTCAGACTCCCACCTGGTTTTGCTGAAACATTTAGCAGAAGCTGAAGAGGTTCCAATTGCTATTGACCATTTAAGACGCGTACATGCCAACTCACCTTCAATCTTGCGTGAGATAGTTTCTGAGCTTCTGGCATTTCTTTCCTCTTCTTCAAGGCCAGAACCCGTCTTACACTTGCTTCAAGTGATGAGAGACCAGTGTTTAGATCCCAACAATGATACATTCAAGTATTTATGTGCAAATCATGTACCTGGTTTTTGTTAAAGTTTAAATCATAGTTACCTGATATGATGTGGCCATGTGGGTGACATAAAAAAAAGAAATACTGTATATCATCCTTGCTTGTTCATATAGCTACTGTCAAATGTGCAAAATGAGCTAAAGAAAAAAGTTCCTTCTCAATTTATTCTTCAATAAACAAGAGCTAATTATCATAAGAAGAGCTGCAGTTTCAAGCCTAGAAATGTCAACAGGCAGAAACATTTCTTATTGATGTTATTATTACATAGGCTGTTAGCGATTTGGCAGATCTTCTATCATGATAAAGAGGACAAGCTATTCAACATGGGCCTTCAAGCATTCAACATTCCAAGGGTAAAACCAAAGATGTGAACTTTGTATCATATCGGTTAGAAAATAGTATGAAATATTCTACTTTTGTACCAAAATTGGGTATTGGTCCGTACCGAAAGTTTTGCCCAGTATTGCCTGGTATTAAAAAACTGGCCAAACATCGGTCGGTATCATAAAATTTGACTATTCTAAGGACTAAATTGCAAAAAAAAAAAACAAAACAAAACTACACCCTATCAATCCCCCGTCGTGCTAGCCCCCTACTCCCGCGCGGAGCACACGTAATGATACCGTAGACAGTCCAATACACGAAAAAATTTGATCTATGGATAGCATTGTTGTGGTAAAGGTCGTAATGCTAGAGGTGGATTTTCTTCCTCATTGAATTAATGAATTATCTTGGATCTATATTGAATTGGTAGGTAACCATCGCTGTCGTTGCTTGCACCTTGCTGAAACCAGATTTTTTAGATCTGATTTTTGACTTGACCTAACCCAAAAACCCAGCCTAATCCACCAAACCAAATTGAAATTTTGATTTTTTAGGGTGTGCTTTTAATTGATTTTTTTCTGCTCCTGAATTGCTTTTGAATGGTGTTTGGAAAGTAGAAAATGGGAATGACTGTGTTATATTGGAATTGTTGGAATCGTGAATGGCTGTGTTATGATGGAATTGTTAGAGTTGAGATTGAGAAATTAGAGTTTGAATTTTGAAAGTTAGAAATATTTGGTGATGGTTAAATCCAACTGCATCTGTTGCCCTTAGGCAATTTTACCTCAAAACTTGTCACAGGACTTTTGAACACATCAACTTCCACCAATAATCTCGCATATCCAATTCTTGACTTCATGCTGGTAATCCTATTTGTGCACAAAGGCTTTCTAATTTGGGAATTAAGCTTTGACAGCCCCCTTTCATTTCATAGTTCCAAATGTATGTTAGGAAGTTGCACCCAAATAGAAACTTCCATGAAGTCTTTGTAGTCAAATGCAAAACCTTGAGAAAGTTTCTTTAGCAGTAGAGTTCTCCCATACATTACATACGGACCTCCTATCAATACATTGGTTCGATCCTCTTCTGTATCAAATTGAAAAATCATGCAACCCTAGGCATGAGGTGGAATCTTACATGGTACATTCCATTTCGTTGTTTGCCCTTCAAAAGCCTTCATCCCTGGGAACCTCCCTGTGAAGCAACCCACAAGGCAGTATCTCCATGCTTGCTCAATTTCTGTTATATCCTCGTCCTCCATGATAACTTCCTCATCTACTTGGACAAAGTCTAGTTGCATCTCATGTTTCATCTCTGTTGTTCCTGAATAGACTGACATAAGAAGGTTTAGTGTTGCCTTCATCATTCTTGTCAGAAGTTGGTTCTGGCATTCTGTAGAGCACCTTCGGGGAAGGTTCCTTATCCTCTGAGTTCAATGCTTCGGTGGTTACATTCTCTCCATCTGTATCCTCATCAGTTGTGGATGCATCCTCATCCCCTAACTCTTCAATACGTAACACCCCAGTACCCACATTCTTTGTTTTATTCAGTAACTCACATTCCTTGTTCTCGAAACCTGAATGCTCTAGTCTTTCCCTCTTTTCCCTGTTTCCTCTCGCTTGTTCCTATCTACAGACACCAGCATTGGACTCATCCGCTACTTTCTTTATCAACTGATTATTTTTCTTCGCCTCCATATTGCCTTGAATCCTGCCTTTCTGTATTGCTCTTATTGCTCCATCTCTACTTACTCCCAAAGCCATTGATAAGGAAACCCCAAGAAAATAAGGTTCTTGAAACCCCCTAATCTTATTGAATTAAAACTTTAATCTTTCTATTCTAAGAACATGCTAGATCAATCCCCAAATCATAAGTTTGAGACCTAATCCTAAAGAATCAGAAATCAATTTACATTGCAAGTACTTACTTATTAATGCAAATCAATTTCTTGAAGTAACCATGAAGACAATTATGCCTCACTTAAAGAACTCAATTCTGAAATTTTTATTAATAATCCAATTTAGGGTTACAAGGATATAATAAGGTATAAATACCTTGACCAAGTCTCAACCCTAATAGGTATGGGTTTGCAAGCTCATTTAATGAAAACTAGGCTAATCCTAACAAATCTAGGAGTATCTAGCCCATTGAACATAATCTGATCCAAGTCCTTTTAGGAATGGGCTAAATACATTAAAACAAATAAGTCTCAAGATAATCCAAACAAATAAAGCACATGTTACTAACTAAAAGAACATCCCATAAATAATTCCTTGGGCCTAAAATAAGAGATAATAAATAATAAGGCCAAAAGTATCAAAAATGGGCCTAAATGGCTAAGTGCTAGCCTCTTCCAATGCCTCCTCTAATAAAGTTACAAGCTTAGGCATGCCTTGGTGTTCCTTTATAGATGTTTAAGCCTTTTTATATACTTGAATTATGATTTAGACTTGAACAAAAGCTTACATTGTTTGTTTAAGCCTTGAAGCTTGTTGCGTTGTAATTGGACCACTTGGCATGTGTAGCTTGTCAGGTTGATGTGTAAGAC
>JANZLF010000007.1:6267806-6283514 GCA_026546835.1 Erythroxylum foetidum | reverse complement strand
CCCCAAAGTAATCCTTGATGCGTGAAAGACGTTGCTATGTAAAGGTGTTGATAATTCATTCTCACTAAGCCTATCCCATGTTAGACAAAAATTTATATTGGTTTTCTTTATTGATGAAACGGAGGCAATGATCTTGAAATTGACTTGACAAATGGCGGTTCAAGCAAATGCATTTCAATGAAGCTCTTATAAAGATAAACAATCATATGGAGAAGAGTCCAACTAGACATGGGATAAAATGAATTATATAGATTTAGAGTACTATTTGTAACAAGTTGAAGACCCACACTCCAAAGTGAGGTGAAGTATTCCTTGGACTCGATCCCAAGCATGGGCACACAACAATTTGGTATCAGAGCAAGAGTTTATGGACGAAACAGGCCATTCAGCTACAGAGCAATCTTTGGTAGATTGGCAGATGGATCAGAGGATATGGGCATTAGAGATGGGGCAACAAGAATTGAAGGCTCAATGTGCAGAGATCATCCGCATGCTTGCAAGGTTGAAAGGTGCAAAAGCGAGCTGAGCATTAGGCACCATCACCACCACCATGGGAGGGGAGGACCGATTGGGGCAGCAGGGCAAGAATGGTGCCTATATATACTAAGATGGAATTTCCAACGTATGATGGCTTGATGGATCCGTTGGTTTGGCTTTACAAGTGAGTAGTTTTTCCTAAGCCAACAAACAGCGGAGGAGGAGAAGGTAAGATTGGCTGCCTTTCATTTAATGGGGGAGGCCCAATTGTGGCTCTTCCAACTTGAATAAGAAGAACCAGGGATGCATTGGTACTCTTTCTAAAACCATTGCAATATGAGATTTGACCCTTAACTTAGAAACAACCCTATAGGATAATTGGCAAACATCAAACAGACAGGGAGCATAGAAGAATATCAACGCCAATTCCAAACACTGCTAGCTTGAACCATAGGGATTCCACAAGACCTACAAGTAAATTTATTCACTGCTGGGCTGGTAGAAGGGTCGCGAATCAAGGTGGAGATGCAATATCCTGTTAATCTGGGGGCTGCAATGAACGTAGCAAGAGCATGTGAAAGAAAATTATAATGTATGCAGATGCAATACACCCAAGGGGCAAGAGGCAACTGAGACACCACCTTATGGCCATCTTCGCAGCTGGACAGTAGTAGTAACAACACCAGTGAAAGTGCTGCCGCACTTTTAGGAAGTAAGATAAACTCAGGGGATAAAACAACAACTTCCGGTATAGCAAGTACCTCGACCCTGATGGGAAGATGCTTAACCAGAGCGGAAATGGTTGAAAGAAGAGAGAAGGGGTTGTGCTACAATTGCGATGAGTCTTATTCAGTGGGGCACAAATGTAAGAGGCTTTTTTGGATTGAGCGGCAGATTTCGAGGAAGAAGAGGAGGAGACATCTTTGCATACCATCACTGGCATAACTTGATTTTGAGCTTGAGGGCAAGCTCGATGTCGAAGAGGGGAGTAATGATATGGATGAGTGTTTTATTAGGAATCTATTAGAGGAGTATGAGTGTTTTATTAGGAGTCTATTAGAGGAGTGTTTTATTTTTAGTGGAAGCCTATTATTTCCCTATTATTTTTGCACTAGTTTCTGTTATAGTTATGTTAATAAAAACAGCTTGAATATGAGTCTTTCTAATAGTCCTAAAATAGCTTGCATAGGAGTCTTTTTAGGAGTCCTAGTTTAGGTGGAACTTTTATGTTTCTTTGTCTATATAAGGCTATTATGTTATGCAATAAAGTAAGGAAGAAGTTAACATAAAAATTAGCTAATTAAGAGTAAAGTAATTTGGTCAATCTCAGGAGACCTTGTCTTTGACAAGTGTTGCCAGTTTTTTGTCACCAAAAATAGGTTCTTCAAGGAAGGGAACTAACGTAAATGAGGGGAAAGAGATTAACTTTCTTGAGAATCGTCTTGGACTCAATCCCAAGCATGAGCGCATAACACCCCTTCATTAAATTCCACCAATTGACGATGTTGAACAACTTTTTGTCGTACCTTATCAAAGATGTCCCTCATGTGTTGTGCAAAACCTTTAGCTTCAACACTAACTCATATTGTTTGTGGTAAAAGGATCCAAATTGATAGGCTTCCTTGGTTGAACTCCAAAAATTATCTCAAAAGGGCTCTTACCAGTAGATCTATTTATCGAATTGTTGTATGCCAATTTTGCCATAGGAAGAATTAGGCCCCAAATTTTCACATTTATCTCCAATCAAATATCTTAACAAGTACCCTAAGCTTTTATTCACCACTTCTATTTGCCCATTGGTTTAGGCATGAAAAGAACTTGAAAATTGAAGCTTAGTGTTTAACTTTTTTTCATAGAGTTCTCTAAAAATAACTCACAAACTTTATTTCACGATTAGAAACGATATTTAAAGGTAATCCATAGAGATGTAAAACCTCTTTGAAGAGCAAGATGGACAACATTATAATTCTTAATTCCCAAAATAAAATCCATACTTATGTCCTTCTGTTAGACCCTTAAGTCCTAATATGGAATCGTGCAAGCATTAGTGAGCCTTTACCGATGTTTAACACTTAGGATGACAGAATAAGGCAAAGACTTATGAGTAGATAAAGAAAACGAGCATCGTCAATTAGTTGGCATGTATTGGTGCAAATTGGTGGAAATCTTCGACAAGATGCAAGATATAGATGTGAGACCAAAAGATAACTTGAGATGAAGACATGTGATAGCTCTAAGGACTTAATGTGTGCTCAAATAGATAGACCATGATTAATAGACTTGACATGGGTAAACAGTAGACCAAACTAGTGTCCTACAAAAGGCTTTGGGCTTGGATGACTTATCTTCAACAGATGGAGATCGTGGGAAGATCTTGGATGATATGGTGAATAAGATCACAATAGATATATATCAGCTCTGAAGATAAAAACCATATGGAAAAATCATCTAAAGATAGTAGAGTTATTAATGGATATGGATATATCTTTCCTAATTAAGTATAATCTCTTATCTTGTTTGTTGTGATGTAGTTAAATCCTATTAGATAGAGACCCATTTGGATGGAGGTGTCATTCAATTGGTTAGTATGATATAATTTGATAAGGATAAGAGGTGATCTAATTAGTTCACGTAAATTGGGATTCTAAATTGTAAAGTCAAAGGTGCCTATAAATAGCTTATTTGGGCCTTGCTCCAAATAAAGATAGAGAGGAAGGAAACACATTGAGAGAAAGCATTTCCTTTTATACTTTTGGGAAAGTAATAAAAGTTAGTTTTTGCTGTAACTTTTGTTTGTTTATTGTTGTCTATGATTATTTAATACTTTTGTCGTATTCTTGCAAGAGTGTGAGTTAAACACTTTGAGGGGCTTAAGGAGTTCGAGAACAAGGTTTTGTTGGTCAACGATCATGTAAAAAAGTTGAGTCTTGCTTAAATAGGCCTAATTGAAATTGTCGTGCAAAGGAATTGTCGTAACTTTCGTATAAGTTCAGTGTTTAGGAAAACCTTTGTAACACCTGCCATTGGTCATGAGGCACAGGTAGCGGCGTGTGTGTGAAAATCATAGAATAGTTAACTGAGGGCTTGATAATAACTCAAGACCCTTTTAGCCTTTATATAGAACCAATTACATAAGAAAAAGATCTTAGGAATAAAGAGAAAATCACACAATAAAGAGGAGATCATACTTTTCCTAATATAGATATTTCCTAATGTTTGTCTAAATGTAAATCTTTTCTAACACTTCCTCCCAAGTTGTAGCATACATATCATAAGCTCCAAACTTGTTACATATAGGTTTCAACTGAGTTCTTCTGAGTAGACATATGGTATGTCAATCAATCCTTGAAGCTTTTCACGAACAAAGTAACAATCCACCTCAGTATGTTGGTTCTCTCATGAAAGACTGGATTTGCTCGGAACCAAGTTTCCCAAGAAGATGCTTCATCTAAATCAACTCACATGTAGTATATGCCATGGCAAACTCAGCATTAAAACGTGCAACAACCGAATGATTTTTACTTTTCTATGACACCATGTTTGCACCCAAAAATATACAGTAGCCTTTAAGAGCCTACCTAATCTGCATCTTTATACCCTTGAATATGAATCTGTCCATTGATTTTGGTAAAGAAAGCCTTGCCTTTCAAATATTTCAAAATTCTAATGACTGCATACCAATGACTATTTTGTGGAGATTCCATAAACTAACTCACTACACTTGTAACAAATGAGATATCTGGATGAGTAACAGTCAAATAATTCAGTTTACCATGTCTTCAATACCTACCTAGATCTTCCAACTGCTCTCCTTTATCAGCATCAAGTTTTACATTTAGTTCCATGGGGCTATCAATTGGCCTTGTTTCCAACAGACCTATTTCCTCTGGAAGATTAACGACATACTTTCTTTGAGATAAACAAATACCCATCTTCAATAACCACTGTACTAAAGTGCCCAAACCAAGCTCTCAGTGATTGTTTTAGACCATACAAAGATTTGTTAAGACGACACACTAGATTAGTCTCTCCTTGAGCCTGGTGGTTCCTCCATAAAAATAGTCTCTTGAAGATCACCATGAAGGAAAGCATTTTTCACATTAAGTTGATGAAGAGGCCAATTATGAGTGGCTGCCAATGTAATGAAAACATGAAGAGATATCAATTTGGCTACAAGAGAAAAAGGTTTCAATGTAATCCATACCATACACTGTATAACCTTTAGCTACCAAGCGAGTTTTTAAACAATTAATCATACCATCAAAATTGACCTTAACATTGAACACCTAACGAAAATCCCCAATTGTCTGACCATGTGGAAGAGTAAGTAATTCCCATGTATTATTAGCTTGCAAAGCCAACATCTAGTCTTCCATGGCATGTTTCCATCCAGGATAATCCAAAGCTTTTGAAACAAACTTAGTTATAGGTATAGAAGACAAGAGGAAAAATTGCCTGAATTGGTGTCAAAAGAATAGAATAATAAAAGGATTCTTGAAAGAAAGGAGATTAAGGGAAGGAAGATATTTGGTTTCCTATGAATCATAAGATAATTAAATTAATATCTTTCATTGAATAGTCATTAGTTGTTAACGAGCATTAATCATTTCGAGTCTAATTGAGGTGAAGGTGAAATTGACAAAATTATGATGTCTCATATAGTATAAAAATGAGCAATTACTATAAACTTCAATGAGTCCCTTCTTTTTATTAAAAAAATTTCACCAAATTGAGACTGTTCTTTTAACATTTCAAATTAGTTTTTCAATTAGATCTTAAAAATCTTTGCTTAATGAAGATCAGAGTTGTACAAACAAATTTAAAAGATTAAGTTTTGGTAATCGACAAATTTATATTGGATTGAGTTTCTATTGTAAGACAAGGCGTATTAAATAAGTTTACAACAAAGGCTTAGGCCCATTTGCACTTAATTTAAACCCAATACGTGGATACAAAAGTAGCATATGACGGCTATAATGAGTTATTAGAAACAAAGTTTGAAATAGGGTGAGATGTGCAAGACCTTCGTCCTTTACAGAGAGCAATAGGCCAATCAAGATCATTATATGATGGAGTTGAAGATGGAGAAGACAATGGCGACGAGCATGAATCATTTGGTCATACTTCATGATGAGTGCATCGAGTATAAACCTACAAATCAAGATAAGATAGGCATTCCAAAGGAGTAAGATTAGTGTCAGGAGCAACATAATTAGGAGTTGTTTGGGAAGGAACAAAAGGAATTGGTAGACACTAATCAGTTTCAGTAGAGACAGACTAATCATCAGAAAAATGCGGTGTGTCTTCAAAGAATGTAACATTAGCCGACATGAAAAACTAATTCAACGAGCGGTTGAAACATTTATATCCCTTTTGCAAACAAATTACCTGAGAAAAATGTACTTTATAGCTTTTGGATTTAATTTATCTGTGTTAGGTTGAAGTTGATGAGCAAAACAAACACAACCAAATACCCCAGGATTAATGGAAAAAGGGTCTTGATAGGGAAAGAGAATTGAGAATGGAGTTTTACCCATTAGCACAGGAGATGATATTCGATTGATAAGAAAACATGCAGTGAGTGCAGCATCTCCCCATAAACTTTTGGGTACATTCATGCGGATTAACAGGGTATGAGCTGTTTCAACAATATGTTGGATTTTTTGCTCAAATACCCCATTTTGTTAAGGAGTGTGTGGGCGGGAAGATTGATGTTGAATACCTTGTTTCAAGTAGCTAGAGAATGAGCTTGAAAAATATTCTTTAGCATTATCACTACGAAGAATATTGATTCGGGTATTAAACTGATTATAAATTTTAGTGCAGAAAGAACAAAATATAGATAATTGTTTTGAACGATTTTTCGTTAGATTTAACCAAGTTATTTGAGAGAAATCATCAACAAAAATTGCAAAATACTGAAATTCCAACTTGGACTTGACATGAGTCAGACCCCAAATATCTGTATGGATTAACATAGAAGGTTTTTCAACTCTTTTATTGACTCGAGAGAAAAACAAACTACGATCTAAGCTTACACGACTCACAGTCTAAAGTAGAAATAGAATCTTATCACGACACTACTTTCATGAGATTTTTCAATGATGGATGACCCAATCGACTATGGATATCAATGGGAGAGACTAACATTGGGCATGTAATGGATGATTGCAACTTGTCAAAATAGTACATTTCATTTGATTCACGCCCTACTCCAATCATCTTGGTCTTCAAATCCTAAATAATGACATTATCAAGGTAGAAACATACAGAAAAATTTAGTTGTTTAGTCAAATTTGCATAGACATTAGATTGAAAGGAAAGTTCGGTACAAATAATGTAGATGGTAATGGAAGAGAAGAACAAGGATGAGAGGATCCAACACCTTTAATGGTGGCAGTAGATCCATTAGCAATAGTATGTTTATCATTATGAGAGGCAGCTAAAGGAACGATATGTTTAAAGTTGGTTATTTTACCTTAAATATGATCAGTGACACTAGAATTTATTACCTATGGCTGTTTTCTAAGGACAGATGAAAACAGACGGTCGGGTTACCTTATGAGCCACAAATGCCATAGAAGAAGACAATATCTGCTGAGTTGACTAATACTGCAAGTATTAGTATACTCATCATGAGATATAACATATGATTGTGAAGTTTTAGCCGAAGAATGTTCTTCAAGAGATGCAATATAAGTAGCTCGCAAATGGGGATATTTATCCCAATAAGACTTTTCATCATGTCCTCTTTTATCACAGCGAGTGCAATGGAGTCAGGAGCCCTTGCCACAACCTCCTCTACCACCACGACCACCATGTCCTCCTCAACTTCCTCCATGACTTCCTTGGACTTTTGAACCAGATTGTGCTGTAAGTGCTGACCTATTAGAGTTATGCATTTGTGGATTTGCCTTAGTCATAGAGCAAGAGAGCCTATAATATACTTCAACCACGGATGTAAAGTCTACTCCTACCAAGATTTGTGCTCGCATAGGCTTAAACTTGGATTTCAATCTAGCAAAAAATGTCAGTCACCAAATTCTCTCTTTGAATTTGCACCTCCTCAATATCAGATGTGATCTGTAGTAGAGAATTTAACTCCTCATATGTAGTAATTGTGTGTCATCAGCTTGCCAATTTTTCAGTATTTTTTGATTAGTTGGGGGATCAGATGTAAGATGGCACAAGTTTCTCTGAGCTCTAAAAAACAGTTCTGCATTCTTAGACCAGAAAGATTAGTTATTAATGTTCAAACATTGTTTATTGATTCGCAAAGTTGAGGAACCCATTGTTGGAACTCTTGTCAATGGTTTACTACTGGAATTTGACATCCCCCAGGTATATTAGACAGATTTCAGATTGTTTATTCTTTTGAAAGGCTGACTACACATATATATAGAATTCTTAACACTCTTATTCTTGTAGGAAAGAGTTCCTAACAAATTTAAATCCTATTTAAATAAAAATTCTATAAGTTATAAACAATTAGGATAATGTATGTAAAATAGAATAACATATAACCACTACTTCCTATCTAAGAAGGAATCCGAACATAATCTAAATTTCAGCCCTTATTTTATGTTATTGACTTAATTTCCAATCCTCATCTCACTAAATTAAGGTTTGTGGTTGACTAATTTTTTCTCTTTTATTTCTTCCATATACTTTAAGCTCTTTTGCATTAGTAGGTCTTTATATCTGAACTATGTAAATGTGTGTTTATGTTGGTCTTCTTTATTTTTGTTTCATATTTCAATAGAAATCAATGGCCTCTATAGGACTGATTGTTAGGGAATCTATTCCTTAATGTGTGCAGCATATAGGCGACTTTAATTTTCCAAGATTAGCAGATTTTGGGGCAGCAATATCTGGTGCAAACAAATTGCAATGTCAAAAAGTTCTTGAAGAGCTAGATGTAAGTTGTAGCAACATTTTTATGTGATGCATGCTTTAAGCTGTTCTTCCTACGATCCTTTGGGTTGTTAAAAATAAGCTTTTGCAGTATCTTGTTTGATATTTTACATTGATGAGATAGGTGTATAAACGTTTGAAGCTCACACTAGAGTTGGTGAAAAAAGAAATGGAAATTACCAAGATTCAGGTATCCTTGTTACTTCTATTAGAAAAATGAGCATTGTCAATGTATTGAATTTCATTGTTTATTTATTTATCTTTTTATATAATTAGGAATCAATTGCAAAAGCAATTGAAGAAAAGATAAGTGGAGAGCAACGCCGCTACTTATTGAATGAGCAGTTGAAGGCTATAAAGAAGGTAATTGGACCCTGTTTTCAATTGTCATTTTATGTTTAGGTTTCCTTTCCCATTTGAAATCTAAATCACAAATGAAATTAGAATCTAATTAGTCCAAGTTGATGAAGATTTCATGTAAATACTAAAGTTTGCATTGGTAATGACTTGAGGTTAAATGTCACTTGTTCAGGAACTAGGGCTGGAGACAGATGACAAGACGGCTCTTTCTGGTTAGACTCTGCTTTGATTAGCTTGTCTTTGACTCAGACTATTGCTAATTGGATCTTATTGAGTGCAAGACATGTTTGTTTTTTGTTTTGGTAACACTGAGTTGTTTATGGAAGATTGATAGAAATGATGAAGTTTTAGCATACTAAATTTCCAAGAAATACATTAACTATATTGGCATATAAAACAGTTTTGATGCTCAGCAATTCTTGGGTGAGGTGACCTTTTGATTAATAATATCAATTCCATACCTGAAAAACTGTAATCTACGCTTTAGAGAGTTAGATTCTACCAAAATTTGAAGTTAATAACCAATTATCCATAGTCTTGAATTATTAGTCATATGTAAATGAAAATAATATGTTATAACAGTGATTTTGGTTTCCCTTTAATTGAGTTTGAATTAATGTTTGAAACTTTGTACTTCCTAATGAAAATAACTTATAAGGTTAAATTCATTGAACTGCTTTTGGTTTGGTACATTATCAATGTACTCCCTCAACCAAAATTATAGAGAGATTAATAGTTTTTAGAAGTCAGGGGATAGATTTATAATATGTTAAATCACAGAGGGGTTCAGTGTATGTAACTCTTAACTTATAACTATAGTTGTATTGACTAACCACCTCAAAGACATTAGTAGTCGTACTGTGTGATTGAAAGCACCAAGTATGAGATGGTTTCTCGAGGAAAGAGGACTTGGGAATTGAAATGTATAGATGTACCAAGGACTTAGACTTGAGGGTTAGAATGCTTGTTGCCTATTTAATTTGCTTTATCTAGCTGATTTAAATTGCTGCTTTATCATGTCTAATTTCTATTGTGCTCCTGCATTCACTTTGACTGAAGGAAACATTACAAGTCTGACTTTGTTGTGTGTACTATCAATATTTTATATCCCCTTGCTCAGCAAAGTTTAGGGAAAGGATTGAGCCAAGGAAGGAGAAAATCCCATCTCAAGTGTTGCAAATTATGGAAGAAGAGCTCACAAAATTGCAGCTTTTAGAGGCTAGTTCAAGTGAATTTAATGTAACTCGAAACTATTTGGATTGGTTGACTGCTTTGCCTTGGGGAGATTACAGGTATGTGTCTTCTGTTGTTATCCTTCTGTTAGGTTGCGTTCACCCTGGTTCTGTTATTGTGTCTCTTCGTTATTCCTTGTTTTCCCCCTCAGTTCTCTATTCCTTCCTCTGAAGTTTCCCATCCTTGAATAGTAGGACTTGTCCTACATGTGGTCTATTGCATATCTTAGCAGAATCCATTTGATAAAGCTGCTATGATAATGGAAAATTATCTCATAATAGTCTGTACTATGTCAGTTCTTAAGATAACCAGATCACTGCCGGTGTAACTTTCTCATTTAATTTTTATCTTTAATTTTCTACAGTGATGAAAATTTTGACGTCTTTCGAGCTAAAAACATTCTAGATGAAGACCATTATGGGTTGACTGATGTTAAGGAGAGGATATTGGAATTTATTGCTGTTGGAAAACTGAGAGGAATATCACAAGGTTTGTTGGATGTCTTGAAGACGTGAATGATGATTACATTTTCTCTCTGCATCCATCTACTTACATCATTGTTGACCCATCGCAAAAAAAGTTCTCATTTCCATTAATTTATTACAGGTAAAATCATTTGTCTTTCGGGCCCGCCTGGAGTTGGCAAAACAAGCATTGGTCGTTCAATTGCACGTGCTTTGAATCGGAAGTTTTTTCGGTTTTCTGTAGGAGGATTATCAGATGTTGCTGAAATTAAGGTATTAAAGCATTTTTTGTAAAAAATGAATTAAATAGTCATATAAAACAATATACGCTCATTGCTCACGGAGTCAAGTCACATGTAGGGGCATCGTAGAACCTATATTGGTGCAATGCCAGGAAAGATGGTCCAATGCCTCAAAAATGTGGGAACTGCTAATCCTCTTGTTCTGATCGATGAGATTGACAAGGTACATATTGGAACTTTTAGTTTCTTATTCTAAAAGTATTTTCTTTCCCAACTATTTTCTTTCAACTTAGGGTACGGGGAAAGAAAAAGAAAATTCTGTTGCAGTTCTGAATGGTTTATTTGATTTATAATTCTTGCGTCTAAACCTTCGTTGATTGAGCATGGTTTTGCTAATGTTATTTCTCTCTCCCTCATGCAACAAATTTGTATGCCTGTTATTCTAGCAGTGATTTTCTTTTTTATAATTATGCTGCACATAATGTCTAGCTGGGAAGAGGACATGCTGGTGATCCTGCAAGTGCTTTGTTGGAGCTTCTTGATCCAGAGCAAAATGCAAATTTTCTGGACCACTATCTCGATGTTCCAATTGATCTATCAAAGGTTTGCTAAGATGTTGACTTCCTGGCATGCTAATTATTATGTCTTTGGTTACATGGTTTTGTTTTAGATTTACCTTTTATTATATGACTTGAAGATTCATCCTTCGGACATTTTATTTCAGGTTCTTTTTGTTTGCACAGCAAATGTCGTGGACATGATACCCGGGCCCCTATTAGACAGAATGGAGGTAGTTGCTATTGCTGGTTATATCACTGACGAGAAATTGCACATTGCAAGAGATTATCTGGAGAAGTCTACACGTGAAGCATGTGGAATTAAGCCTGAACAGGTCAGTCACTTCTTTGTAGCACTCTGTCTCCTACCTACCTATTTTATTCCACCACCTTGCTCACAAGTGTGAGGAATAACAATGAATATAAATACTGAGAAACTGTCCTGTAGTCTGTGACATGATCTTGTATGGATGTTTGTTCTGTAACTACAGATAGTACCTACTTGTTGCTTGTGATAGTGATGGATATATCTCTCCGTGATAGAACATTGACAATGTAATCCATTCCAGGTTGAAGTGACTGAAGCTGCTCTTCTTGCACTTGTAGAGAATTACTGTCGAGAAGCAGGAGTTAGGAACCTTCAAAAGCACATAGAAAAAATTTATCGCAAGGTTCTTTTCTTTTCTAAACATTTGTGTGCTGTGCGTCGATTTGATTTATCAGGGTATAGGTAGGGAGATATTCCATTGGTTCAAGGATTGTGCATTTTGCTTAGATTTTGTATCCAAGAAAATGAAAGTTTCACAGGTATAAACACGCATAAAATAGGACATTTGAGGTGGATTGATTCTTAAATTGTATGATTGTACAGATAGCATTGAAACTTGTTCGACAAGGAGTGATAAGTGAATCTTCAGCTTCAGGAGATCATGTTGGCAAACAAAATGAAGAAAAAGCAGTTGTAATCTCCGGAGAATCAGTGGAGGACAGTAGCAGTGACAAAATTGAGGAAACCTCTGTAGAAGCTGAGGTTGTACAGATGGATCACCCGTCTGATCAAAGCCAGGGTCCAATAGATGAACCTGGTGATTCTAAGGTATGTTAAAATATTTTCATAACTGGTGTTTGGAGTTTCTTTCACCAAGGTAGAATATTCTCTTCCCTTTTCTATAATTTTTCGAATGATTGTCTAAAAACATGGAAGCTTTCAGGAATTTGACATGGTCTTTAGTTAAAATTAAGTATAATGTTTTCGGAACACAGACGAAGTGATTGCATGATTGCATGTTTGGGAACTTTGTGAAACCAGTTAAAACAATTTTCACCGTTGTTGGATTAGCAATCTTCAAAGTGTGAAATATATGATTAACACTTTTACATGTTTGATAAAAATATTTAAAATTTTGACAGGGCGCAAAAGAACCTGAGGAGATTGAGGGGAGTGAAGCAACTAATGCGGTTGAAAAGGTTTTGGTTGACACACCGAACCTAGCTGATTTTGTTGGGAAACCAGTTTTCCATGCAGAGCGCATTTATGAACAGACTCCTGTGGGAGTTGTGATGGGTCTTGCTTGGACTGCAATGGGGGGTTCTACCTTGTATATAGAGACCACTCATATCGAGCAAGGAGAGGGTAAAGGTTCGCTACATCTTACCGGTCAACTTGGAGAAGTTATGAAAGAAAGTGCCGAAATAGCTCACACTGTTTCCAGAGCGATATTGCTTGAAAAGGATCCTGAGAACCCCTTCTTTGCCAATTCCAAGTTACATCTCCATGTTCCTGCAGGGGCTACTCCAAAGGATGGGCCCAGTGCTGGTTGCACCATGATTACTTCCTTGCTCTCATTAGCCATGAGGAAGCCTGTGCGGAAAGATCTAGCAATGACTGGGGAAGTTACACTAACTGGGAAAATCCTTCCCATTGGCGGGGTACATAAAACTATTTGTTCAACCTCTATTGTTCTCCTCTTTAGTAACTAAACCATTTATTTAGCACCATCTAACTCAGTGCTTATGTGTGATATTTCGTCTCTTTCGATTTGCAAAACGCGAGAAGGATTTCATCTTTCTTCTTTTGATAAACTTATTGTTTCTGTGAAGCCACTTGCATTGCTGGCCATATATATATATATATATATATATATCACTTAGAAAGCTTCATAATTAGAGTATCTTAAAAGTCATTCTCTCGTCTTAGTTGTAATGCTTGGTCATTTCTTTAGATTTGCATTTCAAAAACTTACAAATGCTTGTTTTTGTTAAACCCAGGTGAAGGAGAAAACAATAGCAGCAAGGAGGAGCGAGGTGAAGACTATCATATTTCCCTCAGCTAACAAGAGGGATTATGATGAGCTTGCACCAAATGTCAAAGAAGGCCTTGAAGTCCACTTTGTTGATGATTACAGTCAGATATTTAATTTAGCCTTTGACTATGACAAGAGTCAAGACAAATGAGCCACCTTCTTCCTCGTGCTTTCTTGAGATATTCTTTGCGAGTATCACCTGCAGCCAGTCCAGTTTTGTACTATGATCAGTTAGATCTATTTAGTTCTTAACAATACACCTGAAGTTAATTGTTTTATTGGGCACCACCTGAATACCAAGGAGATGATAACACCATTGTTTCTTCATTTATTTCATTAATATACACGAAAACTACCCATTTGTAAGAAATGTAATTTCCATTTTAAGGTCATTAAATTGAAGTTCTCATGCTTGCAAAAGAACGACTTATATTTTAGTGGCTTCAGCTTGTGTTTTATCCTCATCCTTGGATTGACAATTTGCAAGTTACTGATACAGCCCTTATCATGTCTTTTTCCTTTTTGTTTTCGGCTCAACACCAAGCTCTTCCATCATGAATTGAAGTAGGGATTTAGCAATGATCATTTCGGTGCAAAAATGGACTATATTTTAACAGTTCCTTTGAAGCTAAACAACTAGAGGTCTTGGTTGTTTGGATTCAGGTTCAGAGGTCTAGAATTTTAGTCCGCGGAAGGGAAGAAAAAAGATATATCAGTTGCATACTTGCATCACACACACGCCTGTGAAGAATAAACTGTAGTTTATTGATCGTCCTACTACAATCAGTCTCTTGTTTTACAAGATCTCTACTATACACTGAGAGTGGATGACTTAAACGCTCCTTCTCATGAGTTGAGAAAAAAAATCCAAGGCCATATTGATAAACAGAAGAGACTCCACAGGCTTACTTTCTGTGTGGAACGCATACTGCAGATTCCACACACTGCAGATCTCATACGATTAACAATCATTGGGGCGGTTGTCAAGTGGGTTGGTGGTGATTTGAAAGTTGGCTTTGGTAGCCACCGCACCACCACCCAGTGGTTTGACATGGAGAGACATCTTATCCACTATAATTTGGAGGAGGCTGCAAACCAGTTTTTGATATTAACGATCACTCAGCTTTGAGTACGTGTCATACTTATTTGTTTTGATTAAGACCTCAACATTCGACTTGACTTGGATGACATAATATTATTACAAGTTGTTGCTTTAATTTGATAGATTTCCAAATTCACATACTGTACTAATTCACTAGTGAAATATAGGTATAATTAATAAGAAAAAGGTAAGTATTTAACATCCAATGGAAGCAAAAGAAGATGTTCATGCTAGGAAAAGACATGGAAATTCACCCAAAAAGGGGAATGCAAGTTTGAAGATCCCACCAAGATTGCATGCTTTGTATCAATCTCAAAGACCCATGTGAGTTTTTCATCCCATAAGTAGATACCCAATCATGAAATTCCCACTAGTCAGTCACCTCATTAAATTGTAGAAGAAATGGATAAGATTTGAGAATGAATGATCAAAAGCAAGATTTGGAGGGACCATATTGGGTCACAATTCCACCAAAAGAAAATTTAATACCCAAGAGAATAGGTCAATTGAAGCCACATGCACACCTTGCTATGAAATGGCGGCTTCCAACCATCACCGTCTCGACTTTGTGCTTTCTCATAAGAAAAGTATGATTAGGTCACTCTTATTTTGTAAGTCAAAAAGCATGGACACCTTCTATGTTCTTTCCCACTAAATGGCAGCTAAGTACGAAGTGAGACCAGTACTATGTAAGCCACCTTTGTTTATCTACACACATACGGCTAATGATAGTTTTAGAGTTTGCCTAACTAAACTGATTGTCTTTAGTTTAGTAGCCAACCGTGGCTTTTTCTACTTTTGATATGGACATTGGCACATGCACATATTTGATATCAGTGGATTTAGACTTTTCTATTCAAAATGCTTTTTGTACGTGTTATTCTATGCCACATCGTCTAACACTTGTCAATCTCACGTCCTAATTTCTAAAAGAGGTGTGCAGTCACCTTTTGGTAAAAAGTAATAGGTGTATTATGTGTCATCGGATATATCAAGGAGACCAGATCCTCTAGTTTAGGTACTCTGTACCTAGCTAGTGTCAGAAGATCTGAGTCA
>JANZLF010000007.1:6224428-6253503 GCA_026546835.1 Erythroxylum foetidum | reverse complement strand
CGGGTTTTGACTAGACCCATATCCAAATCCATATCCACATCCATTTTTTAACATCCATTTACAATCCATTTAAAATCCATTTTTTAGCATCCATATTCATTTTTTAGGGTCGGGTAGTACAGATATGGATCGGGTTGAAAACCCATTGCCATCCCTACTTCAACATCATTACTTATTCATCATTGCTTTAAGTAAATAGTTATAAGTTGCATGAGATTTTGGATATATGGACCATCTTGTGACATTGGTAAGGTCGTGTGTGAAATTGGACCTTTAATAATTTTGAAGCCTAACACAAATCATATCTATATATTATTTTCCTCCAGGTCCTCTTAAAGATCTATATCTTACATAAAAGCAATTACAGTAAGGATCATGATACTGGGCATGAAGGTTATCAAGCAAATTATTTGCGAGTCTACAAGTCTTCATGCACGAGACCATTTACGCGAGTTTGTGATCTTCGTTTGATAGATTTATGAGATAGGCCATAGCGTGATATTATATGTTTGCATTTTCTTGTCTTTTAGGGCGTTAGACTGTATATTTGTGGATATGTGACATTTTGGACATTTCTCGTAAGGTTAGATAGTATTTAATTACATTTTTTTATTTTTCAATAACTTATTGGTTGAGATATGTAATTTAATCTGGATAAAGATAACAAAGTGACATAATAAATGATCTAAGTCAATGAGTCGAAATTTAGGAAGAAAATAGATCCCGATAAGTATGAATTATACTTATATCGGGCCTGTGATGAGAAAAGTCAACATGGAAGATATATATAAAGGTTAAAGTCTCATGCAGTTGCTTATGTCATTCGTAAGTATCAGGATTCTCTAACCCGTTAAGAGAGCTTTTGCTTTGAGAAAACTGTAAAAAGATTTTATCACGTCCCGGTAAGTAGTTCCCATGAAGACAACGATAGATTTGTACTCGTTTCGGCTTCGAAAAACTCGTTTGAAGTTATGCAATCGAAATTAGATATTTTTCGAATTTCTTCATTTATTTCCCTTGTATGTTAGATCTGGGATACGTAACTAAGGTCTCATTATGTATTACATATGGTACCAAAGCGATGACGTAATCGGGTAGTTAAAAATGAAATTTTTTTAGTTTTTCTCCATAAGATTTCTCAAAGAATAAAGTTCTATTTCTCGATTTTTTCTTGTTTTTTATGCATTAAAATGATATAAATGTGTTTAGTCTTGAGAAAAAGGTCGAAAACGAGCCTCGAAACTCAAAAATCTTAACAGAAACTCACTGAAATTTGCCTTTTTCTGGTGAGGGGGAGAATAGCCCACACGCCCCCGACGGGTGCACAGTAATGCCCGAAGGGCGCTACATCTGGCGCTTGTTGCAAACGCGTGGGCATGCGTCGGGTGTGTGCATCGCATGTGCCTAACTTTGCCTTGGAGCTTCTGCGGTGGGCGCTCACGACTGACGCTGAGGTTGACATCAACTTGCTGACGTCAACCTATTACAAGACCAACAAAAACCAAAATTTCAAATTTCCCATAAGGGTGCCTCGGGTAGTTTGGGTTAGTTTTCGGGTCTGGGAAATTCATAAAGTGAGTTTTTTATTTTTCTGAATTTATTACATTGGTAATTTCACTTTAAAAAAAGAATTAAGGCGTTTTGAACTCAATTTTAAGTGAATTTTCATGTTTCGGATAGAACATGATGGAGATACTTCAAATTTTTGTGCCTCAGGTCTCATGGTCAGTGTTCAGGATTACATGATAGTCAATCAAAAAAGGAATTAAGACATTCTACAATTATTTTTGAGTAAATTTTCGTGCAATGAACTTATCATAAGGGAGATTCTTGAGGTTCTCGTGACTCAAATGGTTGATTCAGTGTCTGAAAATGCAAAATAGTCGCTCTAATGAGATTTTTTTCTCCATGAAAATCTCAAATAAATTTTTCAGAGAATGTCTTTAGCATGAGTGTGTGACAATGAGATTGTGCATTTGGGTTTTGTATTTATTCATGTTACATTGTCACATATCATATACCCATAAAGAATGTAAGGATAACATAAAGATGTATCTCTTGTGTTTTTAGACTTTGGAGTGCTGATGAGGATGTAGTCACCACAGTGACCTTTCAAGTCAGTACTTTGAATTGTTCTGCTTGCATGTTTGGGGATATCTCTGGTTTCATGTTTGGTTATTCTGCTCGTAGATGTTGGCCTTACATTGGATTTTGAGATGCCCATAGAAACATTAAATGGAGGAAAATCATTGCTTGAATGATCTATTCACCTACAGATAATAGTGTCATAAGAGTTGATGGTTTATACTCTGATCACTTTTATGTAGAGGTCTAGTTGCGTATATTATGTATTTAGTCCATAGGTATTTCATAATATGTGTGACTGCATTCTCGAAACAAATACTATTTAATGGCTTTAAGTATCATTGTTATTATTTTGTAGTAACCTTTTTAGTCAACAACCACAAAGTCACTATTGAAATCCTGACCAGTTTTAATATGAAGAAGTGGAAAGAAGATGTATTGAATGCTATGGAGATGACTAAAATTGATATAGCCATATATATGGATAGGCCATCTCCACCTATATCCACGAGAAGCAGCTTATGCAGCCTGGGATCGTTCTAACAGATTATGTTTGATGACCATTAAAAGATCCATACCTGACCATCTGCTTAGTAGACTTTCGGACACAGACATAGTGAAGAAGTTTCTTAGTAATATCTCCCAAAGGTACATAATATTACCTAATGTTGAGATAAGTTCCTTGATGAAAGAATTATTCTCCATGAGGTATACTGGAGAAGGGAGAGTGATAGAGTACATAGTAAGAATGATCCATCTTCACAGTAGACTGAAGAAACTAAATATTCCTCCTCCTGATGTCTTCATAGTTCACCAAACTCTGAACAAACTCCTGTTAAAGTTAAGTAATCTGGTAATGACATATTATTCCCTGGATGAGGAATGAGACTTTAATGCTTTGATTTCCCATTGCGTTGCTGAGGAGGAGAAACTCAAGATTGCTACTCCTACAACCATCGAAGCAACTAAAGGGAAGGCAAAGACGAAACTCACTAAGATTAAAGATAGAAATACTAAATCTTCTCCACATGTTGAGCTGGTCAATCCAGTGCTAATAAATGCCCAGTGGAGACAAAGAAGCCAATATTATGAGGCCTAGATTGAAAGAATGAGACCATCAGGTAACTCATTGGCTTATTAATTCATGAATCCAATTGTGTTGTAGCCACATCCAACTTTTGGTGTTTAGATAGTGGAGCATCTAATCATGGTGCTTCTATAATACTGTGGTTCATATCCAGGATAGAGCCAAATAAAGGAAAGGAGAAATTAATGGTTGGCAACAATGAAGAAGTGGATGTAATCTTTGTAGGGGATGTATGTTTTGAACCTTACTATAAGGTTCATTTCAATTTTTACGCAACACATTTTATACGTGATCTTTGTATCAATTTTGGGCAAAGAAAGTTAATGTTTTGTAATTAATGCTTCTGTTGTACAATTATTGTTTAATGCAAAACATAGTGATACAACTTCTTATCATATGGTTTGTATAGAATGTATCTTACCCTGATTTAGATATATGCTTCTTTGTATTTTACCAAACAAGCCAAGAAAGACGACCTTGATAAAGGATGAGTCATACATGTTGTGACGTAAAGTTTAAGCCACATTTCTAGAGTTAGGGTTGAGAGATTGATTAAAGAAAGCATTCTCTCAATTCTAGATTATGATGATCTCGAAATATGTGCTGACTGTTGCAGGGGTAAGTTGACTAAAATAAAGATAAAGAGGTTAACTCGTGTTTTTGGCTTGTTAGGTCTGATACATGCAGATATCAGAAGACCTTATATAATTGCATTGTATAATTCCAAATGTATTCTAACAATTGTTCATGATTATTCCCATTAAATCTTATGTGTTTTTGCTTAAAGACTGAAGGTTGAGAATCGATCAAGAAAATTCATCAAGATAGTCAAATTGACTATGGAGGAGAGTATTATGGCAAGCATGGCGTTTCATGACACAAAAGGTGCTTTTTCAGATATATGAATCGGTTGGAATAGTGACTTAATTCACCATGTCGAGTAATCTTGAGTAAAATAGTGTGTTGCTGAAAGACATAACTGCACCCTAAAGGACAAGAAGAAGTCAATGCAGAATAGGGCTAATCTACTTGATTATCTAAAAGTGTGAAAACCTAGCCTTGCATTCATTCATGTATAGAGCTGCCCTGTTGAGGTAGTATAATCCTTATAAATACAAATTGCATACTTATTTTGTTGATTGCTATTTAGTCAAATATCTCGACCACTTTAAAGACTACAAATTTTTTTTGTAGAAAAAGAGGGACCAAAATAGTGGAATCACAAATGACTAAGTTTCTAAAATATAATGTCTATGATGATGGTAGGTCTTTTGACCCTTCAGATGATAGTAAGATGAATACTATAGTTATTATGTACCCTCTACTTATACAATTAGATTCGGTGGATCTAGGTCCTAGTATCGTGCCTATACAAGAACATGAACCCATACATGTACAAAAGAGGTTTCTAAAGGGTACAAGATCTAATGTAGTTGCAAAGATTCACTAGAGTGAGACAACCTGTTATCCTATTTGATAGCATAATCTATTTGGTGAACAGGACTATGGTGTTAAACATTTGCGGATCTAGTTACTGGATTTAATGCGGATTTGTAGTGGGATGCGATGACTAACGAGATGCAATCCGTGAAGAAAAGTAAGGTCTGAGAGCTAGTTGATTTGCAGCAGAACTGCAAACCTGTCAGTTGTAACTAAGTTTTAAGAACTAAAGAATTTCAAGATAAAGTTTTAGCGATTTATGGGCTCACTCAATTGCCTGATGGTTCATTCAGGGAGAAAGATCGACTTTAATGTCACCTTCTATCCTGTATCCTCAAAGGATATATTTTGATTGATTATGGTAATTGTAGCTCATGATGATATAGGGTTACATCAGATGGCTGTCAAAACTGCTTTCCTAAATAAAAGACCTTTATAAAGAAGTATGTATGGAATAAACTGAAGTATTTCAGGATCCAAATAGAATTGACATGATTTGTGCATTAAGCAAATCAATATATGGTTAACATGAAACCTTCCAAAAGTATTATCTTACAAATGATGGGGTTTTGACCTCTTTCGACTTCATAGAAAATAAATTTAAAAGATGCCTGTACTATAAGGTCGAGGAGAGCAAAGTTGTCTTCCTTTTACTGTATGTGGATGATAGATTACTCATGTCAAATTACTTGACCATGTTGCATAAGGTTAAGCAATTTTTGGCCAAGCATTTTGACATCAAAGACTTGGATAAAGCCTCTTTTGTCCTAGATATTTAGATTTATCGGGACATATCTTAACACTTTTTAGGTTCTCACAAAATGCATATATTGAGTATGTGTTACAAAGGTTTAATACGGTTAACAATAAACTTGTTGTAGCATTAATTGCTTATAACGAGAGATTATCTTTAGCATAATGTCCAAAGAAGTCATGAGCCAAAATTGTTCGATCAACGACATCATTTCTTAATTTGTTTTAAAAACATATATAGGTCTGTGGCCTGTTTCGGCCCTACCCATTAACATCCCTAATTGTTTCTACAAAATTGAATATATGGATACTCATGAAATATGATAGACATAGACTAACAGAAACAAGTGATTTGTTCCCAAAGTGATCCCAATAGGATACACTTCTTTTCTTCTTATCCCTCCTTATTAAAATAAAATAAAAGAATAATTCACTTCCTCTAATCTCAACTCAATCTCAATTAATCTAAGTCTTTTGGGGAATATGCTTTGTAATCTCTTTTGAAAATAAGAACAAGTCTCCTTCTTCCAAAATAGATAAATGCATAAATAAAACTCCACAAGAAAAGAAAGCAAGATCTGGAAGAACAGTGCAGTTCGAATTAGGCCAATTGGTAATAATAATTATGACCTTACACCAAACGCCAGTTCGTATTTAAAGAAAGACCAAATTGTAACAAATTTGTTCTGACATTTCAGTCCCCTTGCCCAACCTTGAAGCTTTCAAAAGTCTCAGGTAACTGGGTTAGATAGAGGGAGAGAGAGGAAGAGAGGGAGGGAAAATGACAGCGGCAATGGCGATGGCAAGCTCTGGCCTCGCGTATCCGCAGCGCTTCTATGCAGCTGCGACGTACGCTGGATTCGATGGATCTCCCAGTGCGGTCAACAGCGTCTCTTCTAGGTTCAAAAGCGACACCGCTTTGCTCCTCTACGCCCTGTACCAGCAGGTTAGAATTTGCATTCTGCCTTGCTTCCATTTTCTATTAGCTTCGCTCCTTTGACTTGGGGTGACAATCGCATACTAGGCTGATTCACGATCTCTTTTCGTGTTGCTCCTTGCAATGACGCGCCTCTTCTTTTCCTTTTCAAAAGCAAATTGCTTGGTGTTATTGCGCATTTTCTATGTGTTAGTGTTAATTATATGTTCATATATTATTATTATATTGATAATGTCAGAATTTCCTTATTCAGTAGGCTTCGTTGAAGATCATATATAAACATTTTAGTGCTCGGAGTTGAATTATCAACTTTAATTTTTCTCTTCGACTGTCTTTATGGATTAGACTTGCATTGTCAGATGGTGCTAGTTTTAAGTTGTTGGGGGCGTACTTTGGATAGATCTAGTTTCAAGGTACTGATACACTTGTACTTGTTGGATTGAAATGTTTAATTGTATGGTTATTCAATCCGGGAGTACCATTTGCGTATGTTGATAGGGTTATCTTGCCTTCTTTATTTCCATGGATCTTTCGGCAGCTGCATATTGGTTTCTTCTGGCTAGATTTCTGGCAGGAGCATGTTGTTATTTATTATTTCATCAACTTACTAATATGCTTGGGTTGAGTTGTTGGATGTCTTGGGAATTTAGTGATGGTCATTTCATCAGAGATGTTAATTATAAAATCTTATCTGGTTCCAAACGTGATTGCAGGCTACTGTAGGACCTTGTAGTGGGCCAAAACCTAGTGCTTGGAATGCTGTGGAACAAAGCAAATGGAAAAGGTTGGTGTGCTAACGCTTACATGTTTCTAAGTTCTATTTGTTTTTCTTTTTATAGGTGTAATCCCATACATTTAATCTTGGTCCACATTCACTCTATAACTCTACAGTTTCTTTGCTGTTAACAAATTGATGATCAATGATCCGTATAAGATGCTTCCAATATGTTCTCAAAGTTGGAGTAAGTAATGTGAAAATTGCATAACAAAAATCTTTTTCCATGGTCAAATTGTTCTCATTTATATTTCCTTAAGAAGTCCTAGGAAGTTGTATGATGCAATTGTTGCGTGTAGTGACTATATTAATTCAGGATCAAGTGATATCAATTTTAGCTTTCTAAAATTCTAGCTTGTTTTTTCCCAATCAGAATAGGTTACTTACTAGGCCATCCCCTTTTCCAATCCTTGTCTTGTCTATGATTGCATGGTTTTCGAGAGAAAGTGCAACTACTAGGCAGATCCTCATCCCTAAAGTCTGAATAAATTTGTACATTACCTATGTAATTGCCATATACCTGGACTTGCTAGTCTTTCCCCTTTTCTGTTGCCAATAATACCAAATGAATTATTATTGTAACAAGTTATATAAATGTTTAGATAGTCTCAAGTCATTTGATATGTCTTTTATGGTTCACTGATATGTTTGTTCACTCTATCCCACTAAGAGTGGTTTTTATGATCATTTTTATATTTCTGTAGTTGGCAGGGGCTTGGAGACATGGCCTCCACAGAAGCAATGCGACTGTTTGTGAAGATACTAGAGGTCTATAGCAATGCAAATATCTGCTTTCTGTTCTCATGAGTGATTTTAACACAAGTTAACTAATTTCTTTGTCATCAACAGGAAGAGCAGCCGGGTTGGTATTCTAGAGCATCTAACTTGGTCTCTCAGTCTGTAATGGACATGCAAACCGATGTGAGTACCTTAATTTGGGTTACCATGTTAGTTTGCAATATTAGTAATATTTGATCAGCAAATTAATATTTGTGATATTTAAGTGAAATATGCTGGAAGAGATGTATATGATGTGTTAAGCCTAAAGATTGTAGGACCATGGAGTTTGTGATGGTGGATAATCATCTAGTAAACTGAAGCAAATTTTTAAAACAGATATGGTGGCTTTTGTTGCTATCCTTTGATTTCTTTTTGTATAACATAGCAGAGCATATAGTAGCATGTATGTTAGCAGTTGATTGGGTACTTAAATGGTAACCTTTATCAATTTCTCAACCTTCTTTTCTAACAATGACAGCATGTCTCAAAAGCTGATCCTGCTGAGAATGGTAGCTCATTACTTGAAGCGAAGACCATTTCTACAGAGAATGGTAGCTTTGAGGAAACACATGACAAAGATGTTGTCTTGGAAGGCCTTGGTGCAATTGCGGTCTATGATCAGTGGATTGCACCTACAACATCTGGCCAACGCCCTAAAGCCCGTTATGAGGTGAATTAGTTTTCTTAGTGAATTTCTCTTGGTCCTTTCTTTTATTCTTGTCAATTTTTAGTACTACTGATTCCATTGTTTTCCTCTTAACTTGTCATTACATTTGCAGCATGGAGTAGCAGTTATTGAAGATAAAATGTACATATGTGGAGGGAATCACAATGGTCGTTATCTAAGTGATCTTCATGTAAGAGTTCATATGCTTTTGTGCTAATATAATGTGTTAAATACAGATAAATTATTCAACGTCATGTGTTGTTCTATCATGTATTTTGCTAAGTTACCATTAGAACGCTAGAGAATGGTTAACAGTGTAGGTCCTTTATTTATATGAAAATCAGTAGGAAGGAAATTACAGACAACATTCGAGATGTGTCCTCTCCTTATACATTTTTCTATCCTAGTACATTATGCCTGCCTCATTTCCACTCCCCTCTACCAACTAAATATTCCCTGATCTAACACTCTACGCTAACAACCATGCCACCTTAGCCTTATAGAATCTTTCTAGCAACAAAACCAACAACTAATGAAGCAAAAATAACAGATAGTAGCCCTTCAGTACCTACCTTCGAAATGTTGGGCTTTTCCTCTAATCATTTGGTTGATTTTCTTTCTTCTTGAGTAGTCGGAAGTAGCATCTCTACTACTTAGTGGTAAGGCTGGTACTGCTGGACCTCTCCAAACTCCACGTTTCAGCGGAATTTTTATTGATAAGTTGTTATTATTGTTGTTGTTCTTTCTTCTTGAGTAGAATAGCTTAACTGGAGGCCTATCAATATCCCCTGCTGTGATTGTTGCCTTGTCCTCAAGGTGAAAAACCAAAAATTATTGTTGGATGGTGTCAAAGGGCTCTCATGATGCATTAAAATTTGGCATATTCTTCCATTTGACTAGTAACTGGGACTAGTAGAGTCCTGTCGAGGATGAACCCTGATAGCTTCTTGTTTGACTTTCCATTCCAAATCAGCTCAGAGTATTGGAGGGATCTCTAGCTGGGGGTGTTAGTACTTATTGTATCCTTGAGTTGTGATAAATAGAAAATTGGATGGATGGTGGCTGATTTTGGCAATCCTAATTTGTATGCCACAGGACCAAATTTTTGAACAATTGGGTAGGGGCCAAAATAGCAAGGTGTTAACTTCTCATTTGCTCTCTTGTCTAGCGACTTGTTCCGGTAATGGCCAATTTTCAAGTAAACAAGATACCAATTTGAAAGTGAACATCCCTTTGATGTTCTGCTTGTTTTTTCATCTGTTCCTATGCCACACTCAAATGCTCGTTGATTTCTTTAAGCATCAAGTCCCGTTCTTTTAACTATTCCTCTACACTTGCATTATATGTACACCAATTTATGTACTGCAGTACTATCAGTGATTCCCTTCCATATGCAATTTTAAAAGGGGCAAACTTAGTTTCTATGTGAAAAGCATTGTTATACCAATATCCGCACCATGGTGACCACATACTCTAGGTATGAGGTTGGGTTTGTACAAAACAATGCAGATAAGTTTCTATGCAACAGTTGACCACTTTGGTTTGACTATCCAATATCCATTTGGGGATGGTAGGTGGTGTTGTGTCGTAGTCGGGTTTGTTGTAAGCGAAATAGTTCCTTCCAAAAGTTACTTATAAAAACCTTATCTCTGTTGCATAGAATAGATCTTGGAAAGCCATGGAGCTTGACAATATGTTGGACAAATAATTCAACCACGATGACGGCAGTGTAGGGATGTTTAACAGTGACCAGGCTTGACAATTGAACCCAAGCCTAGCCAGCCCGATTGACTGGGTCTCGGGTCAGGCTCGGCCCCAGGACGACGAGTAATGAACAAAAGACATCATTTTTACCTAAAATTTTTTTGCCCAATAAATAATGTCGGCACTTTTGGATTGCGAACACTATAACCATGAGTTTCCCTCCATAAACTGATTTCAGGTGAGCACGCCTATTCAAAGCCTGACAGAAAAAAGCTAGGGGTTGGTTTTGCTGCATCAATACTACCCCTAGCTTGAGCTTGACGCGTTTCTCTTAATAAGAAACTGTTCAAGTATTGTTAGTTGCACCATAGCCTTCTTAAGATGCTGTATAACTGCAGCCACTTCTTCGCTCCACTTGAATGCATCTTTCTTTGATAGGTCTGTTAATAGGGTAGCTATCTTACCACACTCGTTGACAAACCGCCAGTTGTAGCGTGTTAATCCAAGGAAGCCTTGTAATTCTTTCAAAATTTTCAGCATCCGTCACTATCCAATTACCTTCACCCTTTTAGGATTAGCATGCACTCCTTCCTTAATTATCACATGACCTAAATATTCAATTGTATTTATGCAAAAATAGCATTTCTTTAAATTAGCGAATAAGCGATGAGTTTTAAGGATGGTTACTACTTCCGTCAAATTTTGCACATCAAATTTTGTGAATGGGTCTATGGAATTGTGTAAATTAGTACGTTATTTCAAAAAAAAATTCAGGCCCACTTCTGCAACATCGGTTTGAAAATGTTGTTCATGCCAAACTCAAATGTGTATGTTGGCTAAGTCGACTGGCATGAACAAAAACTCATAGTGCCCATTATGACTGCAAAATGTAGTTTCTGGGTGTTCTCGGTCTTTACCAGAATCTAATGGTATCCTGACTTTAAATCTAGCTTGGAAAATAATCGAGCCCCTCTCAACTCATCAAATAACTCATCCACCGTAGGGATGGGAAATCAGTCAGGTATTGTCTCCTTATTCAAAGCTTGATAGTTGACACAATTCAGCTGCCATCCTTCTTCTTAAGTATAAGTACCAAGCTCGAGAAAGGACTTATGCTGGGCTGAATAATCCCCATAGTTAACATCTCATTTGCCAACTTTTCTATCTCATCCTTTTGAGTATGGGGTTATCGATAAGATCAAACATTGATGGGAGTTGTCTCAGGTTTAAAGTTGATTTTATGGCTTTTTATTGCCACAGGAGTGGCTCACTGACTGGTGGAAAACTTTTTGGAATTCTTTTATCAGCCCTTGCACCTCCTCCGATAGCTGGTCCCTTTGATCCTCCTCCGATAGTTGGGCCCTTTGATCCTTCTCCAAAAGGGTTATCCTCCTATCATATTTATGATCTAGTTCCGGGATATTTGATTTAGTACATGCAGATTTTCTTGTTAATTTCAATAGCAGTTACTTTTATCTCTATAGATATATAGATATATATACCAAAACTTTATGGTCACAAGAATTTATTTTCGTTTCTTCTTACATGTTTTGCCTTTGACAAAAGATTTGCTTGGTGTTGTTTTCCAGAACATTATGACTTTGTAAGCTGTCCTAAAATTTGAAACACACACAGGTTCTGGACATGAGAAGTTGGACTTGGTCAAAGATAGATGCTAAAGTTGAAGCTGAGTCTCAAGAGTCTTCTCCAGCTGCTTTGACCTCTTGTGCAGGTCATTCACTGGTTAGTATACAGATGATTTTACTGTTCTATATGACCATTTAGAAGTCAAGTTTGGACGCAAGTTATATGCTCTTAGATAATATGGATTTATGGACAGATGTGGTATGCTATTGTATTTGTGTGTCTTCTTGTTAAAATAAGATAAACTATCTACTTTATTTTCACAGATACCATGGGAGAATAAGCTTCTATCAATTGCTGGGCATAGAAAGGATCCTTCTGAAACCATGGAGGGTATAGCGCAATAATCAGGAATCTGTTACTAGTAAAGTGTCTTCAGTGCTCTGATGCACTTTCCTTTTCCTGTTGCAGTGAAAGCTTTTGATTTACAAACATCTACTTGGTCAACCTTAAAGACTTATGGAAAAGCACCAGTATGTATTATTTCTTCCTTAACTAGAAAGCAAACTGAATGAGTTAATGACTTTTCTTTAAAGCTTCAAATCTGGGCTCTGCTGTCTAAGAGGAGGAAAGCCAACTTCTGGTTTTATTCATTTCCCAAGACGCTGAAGATTATTAGAGGCTAATTTCTTATTTTTCCAAAGTTATGTATGCTGCTGCATGATATTGAACTGATGTTTCATGAACATTTTACATCTGATTGAAACTAAAATGGAGCTTTGGTCTGGATTTTGGAACCTCTATAGACCTAATAGAAATGGATGTGGTGCACATATTCCTTTTATTTTTTGAGATAGATTATATACTTGTTGATGTTATAAATAGATTATACTTTTGATTTCTCAGAACCCTTTTTCTTAATTTGTAGGTTTCACGTGGAGGTCAATCAGCTACTCTTGTCGGTACAAATATAGTTGTTTTTGGCGGACAGGACAGTAAGAGAACTCTGTTGAATGATTTACATATTCTAGACCTTGAGACCATGACTTGGGATGAAATTGATGCCATGTAAGAAAATTCCCCAAATTTGAGAAGCTTCAACCCTTATTTTCTTTGTTTAATTTATACTTTGTAGTATTTGGTTGTTGAGAAGCATTGTGAAATTAGTTTAATGAGTTGTTTTCCTTGTTGCTTGAATTGTAGCTTTCTATATCTATATCTTGACACAAGAAGGTCAAATATGTGATTTAAAGTTTCATTTCATTCAATTTTGAAGCAATTTATATGTTAACTGTGGCGTAGTGGTTTTCGGTTATTGGTCATTAATTTGATGTATTTATATGATTTTATAGTGGCTTGCCTCCCTCTCCAAGATCTGATCATACTGCAGCAGTGCATGCTGATCGCTACCTTCTTATCTTTGGTGGGGGTTCACACGCTACTTGCTTCAATGATCTGCATGTGCTTGACTTGCAAGCTGTAAGATTAAAAGGCAATAAAATGCTTATAAACGTTTTGCTGGCATTAGGGAATTTGTTAACGTTGTCCTCGTTAATTGATTGTCAGATGGAATGGACTAGACCCACACAACAGGGGGACATACCAAGTGCACGGGCAGGACATGCAGGTGTTACAGTTGGGGAAAATTGGTTCATTGTTGGTGGGGGTGACAACAAGAGTGGTATGTACTTTTTGCAGCTAGAAAATCCTTTTATCTTTGGTATATGCACCCTGACTGAATAGGGACAAAATGAGGGAAAGAAATAAATAAAACCAAAGGTATTTGCTTATATTGTTGTTACTTTTCGTTTAAAATCATTTGAACAGGCTCATCTTATGTAACTATTAGCTGCATTGGAATAGAAGAGGAAGATATTCTGTTTTACTTCTCCTTTATGATTTCATGCATACAAGTTTCTTTTTGTTGACTCTTCTACAGGGGTCTCAGAAACTGTTGTCCTCAACATGTCTACACTTGTTTGGTCTGTTGTAACTTCTGTACAAGGACGTGTTCCTGTTGCCAGTGAGGTACTTTTTACACGCTGACTAGCTTTCTACATCTCAGTGAAAATATTTAACTGCGTTCTTTGTAGGGCTTGACTTTGGCTGTGAGCTCCTACATTGGTGAAGATATTCTCGTATCTTTTGGAGGATATAATGGACGTTACAACAATGAGGTTGGCAATATTTCTAATGCCTCTATGTTATAATGCTACACTTTTTCCTCTTAATGATTTTGTATTTCCCTGTTAGGTCAATGTTCTTAAGCCAAGCCACAAATCTACCTTGCGATCAAAGATCATGGCGACTCCTGTGCCTGATAGTGTTTCTGCTGTGCACAATGCAACCAATGGCACCAGGGATCCGGAGTCTGAGTTTGAAGTGGGCCAAGAAGGAAAAATAAGGGAAATTGTTATGGATAATGCTGACATAGAGCCCATGGTATGAGAATTGACAGCCATGTTCATTTTTGGTTGGGTTAGTGTTCATGCTTTATAGTTTTTTGCTGTATCTGGATGCTTCTTGGTTAACATTTTAACATTTTAATTTTGAAGCAGAAATCTAGAGCCCGGGGAAGCAGTGAAAACATTATAGCAACTTTGAAGGCAGAGAATGAAGAACTGGAATCATCATTGAACAAGGAGAAGTTACAAAATCTCCAGTTAAAGACAGAGTTAGGCGAAGCTGATACTCGTAACACTGATCTTTACAAGGTAATTATTTTGAAAAATTTTCTGGTTTAGTTATCCAAGTAAGATGCATATGATAATTTAGATAAAACATTTTTTTTTCTTGAATTCCATTAATTTTGTTCTCAACACTGCAGGAGCTCCAATCTGTTCGCGGTCAGCTGGCTTCTGAACAGTCAAGATGTTTCAAATTGGAAGTATGTGCTGACATTTTCTCGTATAATATTTTATTAATCATGTAAAATTCTAGAAATTATGTAATTGAAGTTGGCAGTACTGAGAAATGCTGGTTACTTGCTTGATTTTATGAATGGATAATCGAATGATGCTTAAGATATTAGCTTCAAGTAAAACAGAAAAACAGTTTACAAGGAATCAGAAATGCTGTTTTTAACTATCTACTTGAAATCAACAGGTTGATGTTGCAGAATTACGGCAAAAACTGCAGACTATGGAGACGCTAGAAAAAGAACTTGAACTTCTCCAACGACAAAAGGCTGCATCCGAGCAAGCTGCCCTGAATGCCAAACAGAGGCAGGGCTCAGGTGGTGTCTGGGGCTGGCTTGCGGGAACACCTGACAACCTGAAAGAAAATGACGCCTAAATTGTAAAAAAAAAAAGGGCCATTGTTAGATTTAATTCTCAATGATTGATTCTTAATTTCTGTTTATCGTGGTTTATTTTTCACAAGCCCCTTAGAGGGGTTTTTGCAGGGTTGCATGCATTGTGTTTCAGCTCCGTGATGTGGTACGCCCCTTAATTTTTCTTCGCTATGGTCCCCATTGGACTGTATTTGAACTGATATTTCATGTCAGTATAGGTTTTTTTGTCAAAGTTGCGTCGATTACTTCTGAATTAAATTGTGTGAATAATTTTAGTTCCTATGTAACGAACAATACAGAGAGATTGTGATTTCTATTGGGTCCTAAAATTATATTTTAGGATTTTTACTTCTATGTCCCATCAACAAAAACAATACAGATGAGCAAATAATATATAGGTAAATCACTCTTTTAACGTTTTCTGCGAAAAGTTCCTTTTGCTATGATAGTACGCTGATTAGATGTTGACTAGTCTAAATTTAAAATTTGTTAAGATGCTATTTTCTCAAAAAAAATCAGGTCAACGAATTGTTATATGCAGCCTTCTTTTTACAATTTGACAAAGAGTATGATTATGTAATTTAAACTTATGATCTTTTGGAGAAAAAAGAGAAACCTTATTAATTGTATAAGCTCGTCCTTCGAAATGTCACTTTATCAATTTTTAATTATTAAATAAATAAAATAATATTTTTTTAATCAACAAAAAATCAATTTAACCCCAAAAAAAAAAAAAAAGTCATCGTGAGTTACAACCTTTTGTACTTGATTGGTTGGTGAAGGAAGTGAAGACGACGAGGCAATAAAACGAGGATGGTGTTAGACCTTAAAGTTTTGTAGTATTTTTTAGCTATTTTTGCGGTAGGCTTTAGGAAGAAGGTTAGTTAGATTTACACATGAGGAGACATGCGAAAACACTAAGGTAAATATGGGTGAGTGAGATCGGACTTCGTGCAAATTTTGATAGAGTCTCGGATCTTGTGGAGATTGACTCGATTCAAGATCAGGACTTGATGGACTAAGGACTTAGCCCAGCTTAGGTGAAAGGACCACGACTAGGGAATTTGTTGTGGAGAACATTGGATCAGGCCAATGTGCTATGTGGATTTTGGCGAGATCATACTACGTCATTAACGGATAGAGATCGTGAAGAGATCTTGGATGATGTGGCGACGGCTGAGAGTTAGAGTTGCAGTGTTGAACATTTGAAGATAGTAGAGATCTTCGAGGATAAGGTGCTAGTTTTCTAGTAAAATGTAAACTCTATCTTTCTGTTTTCTTATCTTATCATATCAGCTAGAGTCCTATTTAGACGAGAGTGTCGTCTAATTGGTCAACATGATATAATCTGATAAGGATATACGTGATTTTAGCATGATCTTAGGTAATTCAGATTGAGTGAGATTCTGAATGTAACTTGGAAGGCAAGTTAAAAATCATATATATAGCTCATTCGAGCTTTGCTCTTCTCATTCACTTAGAGAGAGCATTTTTTGCATTCTTTTGACGGAAAGTATATAAAGTTGGTTTTTAACCGTATCTCTGTGTTTCCTTGTTGCACTCTTTTTTTATTGCTTCCATAGCATAGTTTCTTTGAGTATGCGAGGTAAATAATTCGAGGGTCGTTGAAGGTTGAGTCTTGCTTAAGCGGACCTAAATGAGATTGTCGTGTAGAGGGTGTTGGTGATCAGCTTCGGTGAAAGTTCAAGTCCCAAAGGTGACCTTTGTATCAACTGGTATTAGAGCCAAACTTCAAGATGGCAGTAAGCAACTTAACATAACGAATGTCTAGGGTGGAAGCACTCATCGGACCAATTTCTCAGGGAGATGAAGAAGTCACATCTCACAATACTCATTTCAAGATGTTGGAGGTGCAGATCTAACAGTTGCAATAACAGATGGCGGATGTGTTGAAGGTACAATAGGAGTCCCAGTTCGAGATCACTGTGCTGAGGTGTGCCGTTGCAACGATAGATGTCGAGCGAGGGGAAAGCTCAACACCGCAACTTTGCTCTGTAAAGTTACATAAATCTAGGGTGTTCGAAGGTGTGCAGGACAATAAGGAGTTGGAGAATTTCTTGCGGGATATGTAGTAGTACTTTACGGCTGCTGGGGTATCCAATACTGAAAAGGACAATGTAATGACCATATATTTGGATGGGAATGCCAAGCTCTAGTGGAGTATGAGGATCTCTGTGGAGATCAGCGCAGGTCCCGTAGAAACGTGGGTGCAGATGAAGACGGAGCTCAAGGATCAATTCCTTCCCATGAAGCTAAAGTAGGACGGATTGGTAAGAGATTATGTGAAATCTTTTAGTTTTCTAATGCTGAATATTGAGAATATGTCAGAGGATGACAAACTCTTCAATTTCCTATTTGGGTTACAACCGTGGGTTCAAATGGAGTTAAGGAGGCAAAATATGAAGGACGTAGTTGGTGCAATCGCGGTCACCGATGTCTTGGTGGATTTTCATATGGTAAAAGACTCTAAGGCAAGCTTTTCAAATTCTTCCAAGGGTAAAGGCCACGACCAAGAGGAGAAGGCCGAGGAGAAGAAGAAGAAAGACTTCAAGAAGGATTTCAAGGGAAAAGGCAAACAGAATGGTGGCTCGCAGAATAGGGAGATGTCCTCGAAGAAGGGCAAGATTGCTTATTCCTTGTGTGGCGATCCACATTTTGCCAGAGAGTGCCTAAGGAAAGAGAAGTTGAACACCCTAATTGTCGAAAAAGAAGGTGATTCTTTGGATGTTGCGGCACTAAATATGATCGCTTTGCTTAATATGACTAGTGGTGAGTTAGTTTTCTTTGAGAGACTAAGTTTCCTAGTAAAAAAAGATGGTTCAAAAGTTGGGTATAAGGGTGTCAAAGGCCCCGATGAGAATTAAAACCCCTGCAGGGAAGGCATAAGCAGTTGCGGGAATTGCTTACAAGTTCCAGTTATCATTAGAAGTTGGCATGCCAAGATGGACTTCATCATCATACCATTGGAGGATTTCAAGATGATATTGGGGGTCAATTTCCTTAAAGTAACAAAGGTGGTGCTATATCCGAGTTTGGGAAGTATGATGTTGATGAATGAACAAAATTCTTTCTACGAGAATTGTTATAGGTTCAGTGGTGGAATGACCGATGCTACAACTTCGGTAGGACATGTTTCGACCATGAGCATTGAAAAAGGGTTGAAGAAAGGTATGGAGACCTATATCGCTGCCATATGGGAGATTAGTGAAGATCACGTGGTGGGAGTCCCTGATGTAGTTGCAAGTTTATGAGTTGAAAGCTCAATGGTGCGGAGCAGCGTTACTTGATGGATAAGAAGGAGATGCTTGTGGTGGTGCATTGTCTTGAGACATGGTGAGGGTATTTGCTGGGAACTAGGTTCGTTGTCTGAACGGATAATGTAGCTAACATATTTTTTAGGACCCAAAAGAAGTTTTCCGCAAAACAAGCTCGATAGCAGGAGTTTCTTGTCGAATATGACTTTGTGTGGGAGCATAAATCAGGGAGGCACAACAACGTGGCAGATGTCTTGAGTAGGAAGGAGGTATTTGCGACCCTTTATTTGATCATAAGGGTAGAGTCCAACCTATTGGAGCAAATCAAGGCGGCTGCTCCACTAGACATAATGTATTGTAAGTTGATTTCTCGAGTTAAGGAAGGTGTCATATGCAGGTTTTGGCTCGACGATGATGGGCTTTTGATGACTAAGAGTAGTCAAGTGTATGTGCCGGGCTTTGGTGGACTGCAAAAACAATTATTAAAGGAGACGCATCTCGCAGTGGGCTGGTCACCCAAGAGTCCAACAGATGCTAGCGCTCCTGTCTCGTTCTTACATTTGGTTAAAGATGGAGAATGGTGGAATGTTACGCCAAGATGTGCCTCGTGTGTTAATTGGATAAGCCGGAGAGAAAGAACAAAATCGATTTACTTCAACCCTTATCCATCCCCGAGAGACCATGGATATCGATTTCAATGGATTTTATTAGTTAGTTTTTAAAGGTGGACAACATGACATCAATCATGTGGTGGTTAACAGATTCTCTAAGTATGTGATCTTCGTGTCGAATCCTGTGACTTGTCCCTCAGATGTTGCAGTCGAGTTGTTTTATAAGAACGTGGTCAAGTATTTCAGAGTACCAGCGGATATTGTGAGCAACTGAGATGCCAGATTTACAGGCCGATTTTGGATGTCCCTTTTTAATATGATGGGTTGTTATTTGAAGTTTTTAACGGCGAATCACCCACAAATGGATGGTCAAACAGAATGAATCAACGGTTTGTTGGAGGAGTACTTGCGGCATTATGTAAGTGCAATTCAACGTAATTGGTTAAGTTTACTTGATACTGCACAGTTTTACTATAACTTGCATAGATCTTCAGCTATAGAGAAAAGTCTCTTTGAGATTAAGTTGGGACAACAGCCTGTTACACCATTCGAGATTTTTCAACAAAGGACAAATGATAAATGTCCTACAGCGCATAAGTTTGCAATGGAGAAGCAAGAACTGTTGGATGAGGAGAGGGACAATCTTCGTAAAGCTTCTCGACAAATGAAGAAGCAAGCGGATCTTTGGAGGAGACCGTTAGAGTTTGACGTGGGAGATAAAGTTCTGTTGAAACTAACCTTACAGATTTGGAGGAAGATCTCGAGCAAGCAAGTTCATAATGGTTTGGTGTAGAAGTACGATAGACCGTTTAAAGTGCTATATAAAATGGGGAACGTGGCATGCAGGTTGAAGTTGCCCGAGTAGTTAAAGGTACGCCTTACTTTTCATGTTAGTTTTCTCAAGCCTTACTATAAGGCCGTGTCAGATTCGAATAGGAGTCAGGTGAAGCGAGATCCACCAGTTGTGGGGAAACAGTTCGAGGATCAAGTGGAGAAGATCTTAGATCACCAGACAATGGTTCAATATAAGAAGAACCAACAGACTAAGTTCTTGATACAGTGGAAAGGTAAACCTATCGTGGAAGCTACGTGGGAGAAAGATACGACCTTGTGGCAGTTCGAGGACCAAGTGAATGCTTACCTTTAAACTAATTAGATGAGGGTGTCAAATCCATCTGGTGGGGGTGGTTTGTTAGACTCTTAAGTTTTGGAGCACTTCTTAGCTACCTTTGCGGTGGGCCTTAGGAGGAAGGTTAGCTGGATTCATGCATAAGGGAGGCATGTGAAAACTCTAAGGCAAATGTGGGCGAGTGAGATCAAAATTGGTGCTAATTTTGGTTGAGCCTCGGACCTCATAGAGATTGACTCGACCCACACTAAGGACTTAACGGACTAAGGAATTAGCCTAACTTGGATGAAAGGACCATGACTAACGAACTTATTGTGGAAAGCATTGGATCAGGCCAATATGCTATGTGGGCTTCAGCGAGATCACATTGTATCATCAACGGATAGATATCGTGGCGAGATCTTAAATGATGTGGCGACAACTAGGAGTTAGAGTTGTAGTGGAACTGAATATCTGAAGATAGTAGAGATCTTCGAGGATAAGGATGCTAGTTTCCTAGTCAAATGTAAACTCTATCTTTCTGTTATCTTATCTTATCAATTAGAGTCTTATTTATACAGAGGTGTCGTCTAATTGGTTCACGTGATGTAATCTGATAAGGATAGACGTGATCTTAACACGCTCTTAGGTAGTTTAGATTGAGTGGGATTCTGAATGTAACTTGGAAGGCAAGTTAGAAAGCCTATATATAACTCATTCGAGCTTTGTTCTTCTCATTCAATTAGAGAACATTTTTTGTATTCTTTTGAGGGAAAGTATATAAAGTTGGTTTTTAACTGTATCGCTGTGTTTACTTGTTGTCTTCGTTTCTTATTGCTTCCATAGCATAGTTTCTTTAAGTTTGCGAGGTAAACACTTCGAGGGTCGTTGAAGGTTGAGTCTTGCTTAAGCGGACCTAAGTGAGACTTTCGTGTAAAAGGTGTTGGTGATCGGCTTTGGTAAAAGTTTGAGTCCCAAAAGTGACCTTTGTATCATGTGGCACTAATGTTTTTGGTGGTCACTCTCACACGTAAGTAGCAACATATTATATTTTTCTTTAGGATTTTCAAAACCCATATTGCTTATGTTCAAAATACAATTTCTTATCATCTGCTACCACCTTAAACACAACTGAATTCTTTGGTTTAAGTTTTCTCGTAGAGTTTCAAAGCTCAAATCTTTAGAAAGAAAAAATAGTAGAGTAAGAAAAGAAAGCAAAAGGTTGAATTTCAAATTTTTTATTATAATACAATTTAAACCTTAATATTTCAAAATGCTTAATTTCAATTTTAAAGTTTTCAATACGTTTAAAATAAATTTAATATCAACAATAAGAATTCAGTGTGAATTTTGCTAAGGTGTAAGATATAGAAGATTTAGAAATACATAGCCTTATCCTAATTAGTAGAAATGTTGTTTTCAATAAACCCACTGAAAAAAAGTTTTTGAAAATAGTTAGAACAAAATAAATAAATAAATAAATAATTGCATAATTGGTAAAATAAAAAACAGAAACAAATAATAATAAAATAAATAAATAAAGATAAAAGTAATTAAATAAATAAAAAGATAAGCAAGAAAACAAATAATAAAACAAACAAATAATTAGAAAGAAAAAACGAAATAAAGAAATAAAATAACTAAATAAGGTATTAATGCTAATGAAAATCACAATAATTGAATAAAAACGTTCGAAAGGTCTATGAAAAGATAGGGTTTTCTCTATGTAGAGTCATTTACTCATATCCTAGTTCGTCAAAGTTCTCTATTGAGGGCTAAGTCTACATTAAGAACTAATATGGACTCCCTAATTTTGTCAACAAATTAATTCATTGAGATGATATCTAGATCTTAATTCTTTAGCGAAATGTGGATTAAAACTAAATTCCAAAGGTTAGAAAAGCCTTTTGATGACTAAGCCTAACTTTTAGAGAGAAATGATGTTTCTAATCTTTTTCTCTCTCCAAATGATAGGTAATGTCTCATAAAAATCAAGGTTTCTTCTTTTAAACACCTTTTATATCCCCTAGGACATGATTTAGAGCATGGTCTTTGTCCATATTGTAGGCCTTGGTGATTTATGTGAGTGATAAACATAACTTCTAACACAATTTTGTGTCTAATTTATGGACATTAATTATTCTTTGAGATGAAAATAAAACCTTTCGCCTGATCATATCTCTAAACTGTGAATTTCACTATTTATTCTTTGACTTACATAAGGTATCCTAAATAGTTTTGGTCCACACCATGTCATTTACTATGTTTAATCATTTTAGCACAAGCTAACACACAGGCATGGACAAATTGTGTTCCTCCAATAATTACAATTTTCTTAATGTTTTTCTTAGAAATTACCTCTAGTTTTGGCATCATATCATATCAAGGTCAAATTTGCACAATTATATGAAAATTTACTAAAAAATAAATAAAATAAGGTAATTTAATATTAAATAAAACAAAATACTTGCAAAAACTATGTGCATAACTCATGCACATCAATGATGATGAGTGAAAACAACAATGTCTTCAAGTAATCTACAGAACGATGTTTAGGCATTGAACAAAATAAGGATACTAAAAATATTTAGGCACACATCATTTTATTTGAACTTGTATTTAGAACCTTTGGGTGCATATTGAATAAATCTTCACTGTATGTAATAGCTCACAAATTTACATATTTAAAACAAATCACTTGATGATCTAATAACTCAAAGTCAAGTTGTGGGCAGGTCATGAGATCGATCTAAATGACATTACATGCTCTAGCATGCCTATGCTCTAGCCAATCATCCTTTTCAAAGTTAAGGTAAGTTATAGCTATCCTTAATATTAGTCGAACGTTTAAACTATTAGAATGGAAGGCTTTAGTAAGACTTACTTCACCACTTGCAACACCCTTTGAGAGTAATATACAACTTTCTCTCTAAAAGAAAGCACATTTGTACGAAATTTTGTCCTTTAAGTCATATTGAATGAATGGCTAAAATTTATTATTTTGGATTTTTAAATTAAAGGAAATGTATTTGTTCCTCATAGTACAAGTAGATTTTGGGCTTTACACATTCATTCACTATTTCTTCTTAGGTGAGTTATGTTAAATCTTGAAGCTATTTTATTTATGTCCTTTTTAAAGCCAGTTTTAACCTATTCTTTATGAATCTTTAAATTGATTCCATTTTATCTATCGCCATTTTGATGCCATCGCTTACTCTTCTTATAACACCATTTTATACTCCGATTTTTGAAGTTATAGATGATAGAGCTCCTAGAATTGGTGAAAACAAGATAGATGAAAATACATTTACACCCCTACAATAAAGAACAACAATGAATAGGAGCCTATAAAGGAAGGAAACTTAAGCTTTATACCTACCAAACCAAAACAACTAGTTAAGCAATTAAGTTGGAAACAAGTTGTTGGAGAGTCTTTAGGTATATCATTGTATTAATGCCCCCAACATCTTTAAAGGTCATGTCATAGTCTCACCAAAACTAGAGGTAGAAAAAGAAATGGACAAAATTTATAACTCAACACTTGGGGGATTTCCCTTGAAAAAGACCTCCCTTTTTATAAGTAAACACAAAATGTAATATCCCACAACCATAGAGCATATACCAACATTCCAGATAATATCTGAGCACATGCCCCAAAGAAGCGACATGTTAGAGCAATCACATCAACTTATCATGGCATCATATAGAACATAAGCATTTCGAAGAACAAAGTTTCCTCATATTATTCATAGCCATAAGTTTACATTGTCATTACATTCTATAATCCATGTATTTACATTACCAAAGACATATGAGATACTTTGCATTTGATTCACAAACATAAACATTCATTACACTCATAATTCATGTTTATACAATAATATGTGAAAGTAACAGTTTTATAGTACTTGAAAATCAACGTCATAATTTTGATGAGTTTGCGAACTTAGTGAGTGAATGATCATCGATGTGTTCACTCAATTCAGGACACAACATCACAAACATATCATCCAAATTCTCAAATATATCACATTCTTCAAAACCAATTCCCATTTATCACATCATTTGGTTTGGATACCAAATCATGATATATGTATCTCACATTTCAACCAACACATTACGAACACAAACATTTCATGTAGTCATCTCAAATAATCCAATCACTCATCTCAATCATTCATTTCAACATATACACAAACATTTCATATTATTATTTAAACACAATTCAGTAATTCTTTGTTGAGCACCAATTTAACTGTCTCTTATTTATTGCAGATACTGGGCTAATTTTAAACATTATTCCGTACCCATTGTGGATATTGAGCTTATTAATCATTAAGCCTGTGGTTCTTTATGCACATTTATGAGATTTAAGCTCCTTTCTACATTGGTCACTCCGTTCACAACTCATTTATCTGATCATACATATCAATGTCTTGAAATGTATCAAATCATATAATATGCCATCAATAAATTTCATTCAGTGTACATAGCCATTTATCGCATTCATCGGATCTAAGTCCAGCATTCAACATTTAGTTGAGCACTCATTTCCTATATTCACATACAAGTACATAGCACTTCCAATATATTCCCGAATATTGAACTCCTTTGGTGGGAAAGGAGAAGAAATCTTAAAGAGATTTTCTTTAGTTGAAAGAAGCCAAAAATGAGACCCTTCTCATTCAAGTTTCAGCTAGGCTATGCAAAAGAGGAGAGAGTGAGTCACAAATGCAAGAACCCTTCTTCTCACCTTGTCAATTTCGGTTAAACATGAAAAGAAAGAAGTGTTGTGCATCCAATGCATCACTTCATTCTTTAATCAATCATAAAGAAGCCAGTAAGTGAGACTCTTCTCATTTGTTTAAGATGGCTATATAAAAAGACCAATAACCTAAATGAGACCTTCTCATTTTCGGTTATGGACGAAAGAAGGAAGAGAGAGTACATCAAATGCCTCTCTTCCTTTTTTTAATCAAATGAATGCTAAAAGGTTACATTACATGCCATCATTAAAAGACAACCATTAACCATTTAATGATAAGATCATTACTCCATTTAATTATGATAAAACATGATAAAAACCATCTTTAATTTAGCAATTTAATGCTAAATGTGTAGCTTCACATTTAGCTACAAAAAATGAGATATGCCCTCCCTTTTTTTAATAACTTTGTTTCAATTTAATTAATCTAATTAATCAAATCAAACCAAAGTCTAGCCCAATATTAAATGTTCATTTGAGTTTCTAATTAACAATTAATTAGTGTTAGCACAACATTCAATCATAGGCTTTAAAACCTCTATTTGTATTTCTTACTTTGCTTGATAACCTTCCTAAAAGCGAAGGGGAGAATCTGATTGGACTTGGATAATTCAAGCTCCAATAAGTCCAGAATTAATTTAATCTCATTAGAATTAATTCCAACTTATTAACCAAATGTCTTTCTACTAAAGATAATTAATTGAACTCTTGAATTACTAAATATTATGAGAACCCATTTTTCAAATAAGATGTCCAATTGCAAACTTCATTATGAACTATATTATAGCCATTCGCACAATAAAAGGTAAAATTACTGTTTTGCCCTTATGTTAGTTTTTCCTTCTAGATCTTCCGTTTTACTCTATATAGTGATTAACACACAAGATCTCATCTTGGTGTTAAGACTTGATGGATAGCTAGTCCATCAAACTACTGGCACCAGTTTAATCACCAATCTCCATAAAACATCTAGAAGTGATGATATTATTATAAACTCTTTATTTGAGTAAATGTTTCCTTATACATGTTTCAATTAATAGTTCCAACATGCAGACATTGGATTGGAATTCTGTAAAAATTCATTCGATCCTATTAAGAATTATAATGAAACATATATGAGTTCACCACTCATCAAGATTGTGGTTCGTAATAAAAGAATGCTAAGGTGTACATTTTAAGATTAAAGTAACAACATACTTTATTCTTTGAAAACATACTTGATTCCATATTCATTTTATAGTACCATTATCGATAGTCAACTATTATTATGATATGAAACTCATGATTTTCTTGAAGTAAACTCTTTTACTTACACGAAGATAAATCGCAACACTATAGTCTAAACCATAATCAAGCAACCAACTTGGTTATTCAACTGTGAATTAACTAATTTATATTATAATAATATACATGTTTCCCATACATCTTCATGTATATGTATATTACTTATAAAAGAATCTAAGTACCTTATGACTACCTTATGACTAGATATATAATGCTCATACAAATAAAATCAAATTCTTTTGTTTTATTAATAATAAATGTTTTCATTACAAAAGTAACTAGAAGAAGATTAAGTTATATGTAAACACATTAAGTTATATGTAAACACACTTGCTTTCCAGGGCACTATATTTATATAACTCTAACAATGTCCTCCCTCCACTTTTTCATAAACTTATCAAAATTGGAAGTGAATTACAACAAGAGCTACATGGTAATATCCTTTAGTGCTTCAAACTTAACAAGTGAGCTTTCAAGTTTAATAGGTATTTATATGAAGGACCCACCTTGTAACTTTCTAGGTCACCCATTATTTATAAAAGGCTACAATCCACGGAATCCTACTCACTTACATAAAGAATAGAGAAAAAGATAGGGAAATGGTGGAATAAGGATCTTTATATTATAGCAAATTGATCTTAATCAAATAAATTGAGAATCCTAAAAAGACAAAAACACTTTATTGCTTACGTAGCTATATGTTTATTTCCTAAGTGGTAAGGGTTTTTTATCAATAAAATGCTTGATAGGGAATAACCATAAAGCCTTACTTCTTTACGACAATTGGAGCAATAAGGGTCCTCTTATTTAATCTACCTTCTTACATCACCTACAAAACTCTATACAAGTTAAAGTCAAAGAATTGATATTTGTTAACCAGTAGGCTAACTTTCCACTAGAATTAGCTCAGATAATTCCATAAAGTTGATTCATATGCTCCATTTTAATTTTTTATTATTATTTGAATTTATTTTTGAAATATAAAATTGCATTCCCAAAATGGAGGCTAAACCTTACAAAGTTACAAAATATATAAACTAGTTAGTTTAACTTTTTGATTCAAATAGAACAAAATGAGCCTTAACCACAGATATAACATACAATTTAGCTAGGTGTAATTCACATAAGCCTAAAACTTAATGGAGGATTCTTGTCAATGTTTGAGACTATAAGCCTTAGTAGGACTTCCATGCATATAGACAATAGATATAGGAAAATTACAAACTAAAGATAGACTTCCTTTCTTCCATACTCCAAATCATTGTTCCTCATGTCTCAAGGACAATGAAACAATTGATCATCTATTCTTTGACTGCCTTTTCTCCAAATCAGTATGGGCTCATTACCTATCCTACTTCCATCTCAACCTTCTACAACAACTTAACCTCCACACAATCTCCTTTTGGCTGAACCATTCCCAAAAACCTCATAACTATAAATCCCAATGTACTCCCAATCATCCTTTCAGCTGTAATATACTATCTATGGAAAGAAAGAAATGCTAGGACTTTTGAAAATGAAGTTATGGAGTTGGATGGATTGAAAGCTAGAGTGATCACCCTAGTACAGGAGCAACTCAGAGAAAACACCGAGGGAAGGCAAAGGTATGAGAGTTTTTTAAATCACTAACATCTTTTATGAAGTTTCTGTTTTAGGACAAAGCAACGAAATTTTGGGGAATAAAGGCCGTAGAAGCTGCTTGACTCTCACTGCTGCAGCTCTCAGCTCAACAAAGGTGCCCATATCAGACTGGGCTAACCTGGTACGGATCTCCAGATTAAGCCCTCCCTCGAATCTCCAGTAACTATCAGACTCTGAAGCAATCAAGACAGAAGCATACCCTATCAGCTCATTAAACCGCACCTCATACTCAGTTACTGTCATCGTCCCCTATCTCAACTCAAGGAACTCCTGCATCTTCATCTCTAAATAAACCTTGGGCATGAAGTTATCTCTGAATGCCCTCAGAAAATCATCCCATGACAGCATGCAGGGCCTCGCGGTACTGCCCGGAACAGTCTTCAACCACTGATAAGCCGGACCCTGAAGAAGAGAAACTGCATAGTCAAAACGCTCCTCAGAGTCGCAGTCCATCTGATCGAGGACTCTCTTTGTCCTCTCTAACCATCCCTCAGCCTCCGCAGGGTATGTGCTGCCATAGAAGTCAGCAGCTCCCTGCTTGCGCAGACGATCATACCTCCGCTCCCGTCTCATGGGAACTCTAGGAGGTAACTCCTCAAAATGAGGCATAGAGGACTCTCTACTAACTCCCACTGATCCTAGGTCAGCTGGTTGATCTACTTGATCTCCAAGAATGGATGACCTATAACAAACAAGAATCTGATCAATTTTCTGCTTTTCTCTCTGAAATTCAAGCCTAAAAATACACTATTCCGAAAAGATGCCAAACCATACTCTGATACCTCCTAATGTAGCGCCCCCTCACCGTGGGGTACGCACCGAGATGCCCGTGGGTCGTTCCAACGTATATCCCACAGCAAGGAAGTGCTACAATCGAAAACAATCACTAAACACTCGCATGACATCCATACTATTCAATCGAATTATGCAAATCACTAAATTTTAAAGCCACAATAATCCTTCATTTCACATTACTAAAGGAAATATAGCCAAGTCTATCATTCCCCTAAAGTCTCAATACAGTATCTCAAAAAGGAAACTGATACAAAAGTCTATACTAAGTCCTTCCCAAAAATCGTCCTAGCTGACCGACCTGTGAGCCATCGCTTCTCTTGCCCACGCACTCACACGACAGAAAGAGTCTATCACAGGAGCTAGGAATCTACTAACGCCGTCCTGAAAAATATTTGCAATGTTGGGTGAGTTTGCAAACTCAATGAGAAACCATCATCGATGGTTCACCCAACTCATGCATATACACACAATATATCATAGAGTCACAACAAT